>JAMRYI010000609.1:0-100443 GCA_029231635.1 Ditylenchus weischeri | reverse complement strand
TCTGATACACATTTATACATTGCTGAAACTATGACAAATGACATAACAGTTTTACTAGAAACCATCCTTACCAAATAGGTGGTTTTAGACATTTTATTTTCAGCCCTTGCATAGTGGTTCAAAATAAACAGCAAGAATGTTAGCACATCGGATGAGTACTGATAAATGTTAGAGGCCAGACTGGATTTTGATTATCACCTACGTATTTCAGCTTTAGAGAAGCATTGAAACATTTTAATGTTTTTTCAGAAAGTTTGAGTCAAATGCAGTACAGTCGAATCTCGTTCAACCGCCACTCTCTTAATTTTGTTCCCTCTAGGCTCTAACACTTGTTATGACCTACTTTTTGAAATGTTTGGCACAGTCTAGTCCAAAAATCGCAAGAATTCTGATTTTGCCCTTATATTGCTATAACGACCCGCAAACCTCGAATCACTATCACTTGATTTTTTTTAAAAGGGTGGCAGGTCAAGTCTTTTTGTCAAAGTAAAAATTTTTGGAAAAAACGATCGGCTGATCGGACTAGACTGGCAAATCACCTTTGCAAAATATTTTGAAAAGTGGATTGAAAAAGTGTCGGACCATAGGCGGGAACGAACTTGAGGGAGTGGCGGTTAAACGAAGTTTGACTTACATATAAAGAGAATTTCAGATAATTTGACCGAATTCCATCAGATTGGAACAGGAAAAATAGAATCTGATCAAGAAAGATAGTGGAAGACATAAATTTGGATCCGAATCACAAACCAGATTTTTTAAAAGACATTTTGGCGCTAGTGTCATATTCCCCCTCTTCCCGATAATTATGACTAATAGGGTTCTCACAATGTAGGTGTAGGTGCGAGTGGAGGTCGAAGTGCGGGGGGAGGTTGAGGTCGAGATCGATGTGTTCTCACAATGTCGAGTGTGGGTTCAGGACGAGGTAGAGGTCGCAATCGAGGTCTTTTTGCATGTTTTGTGTTGCAATTTTCAAAGTTAAGGTATATATTTTTTTATTTTTAGTGGCTAATTTTCACAGAAGTTTTTAAAATTTGACTTCATCTGGAAATTATTTTACAGAATTGTGATGAAAAATATAAAAACGGTCTGACCAGCCGAGGGTGATGTCGCGGTGTGGTTGCCGGTTAAGGTACGGCTCGAGGTGTAGGTTGATGTGAGAACATACCCACCTACCGCTTCCACTGTGAGAACATCACATCGACCTCGACCTGAACCCGCACCTACATTTCGCTCATTGTGAGAGACATATTAAACCTATTGGATAAGGCTCAGGAGTCCTGAGCCTAAGCTATGTTAACTCAAGTGTGTAATCACGGCTGAATGCATTGAATTTATATTCTGCCGGAATTGTTTCAGTAGCTTTGCCGACAATTCTTTCGTTATATTCACACTCAAAATTTAATTTTATGATGAAACATCATGGGGTGCACGAGTCTTATAAGATCTTCGACTGCGATAATTTTCATAATTCTCCAATTTCTCCAACAAATACATCGTATAAATAAACCACCTGGGTATACACCATTTGGTCACCATTACCTGGATGCTTACGCTTGGGTATCACCACGAAGGTACCTACATCTGCCCACCACGACCTAGTTACGACTGCATGAGTACCATCACCACTGTACTACCACCTAGATAGCTCGGCCTGGGTATCTCTAAAATTTATTCCACTCTATGCCAAAAAAATGCAACAACATTTTCAGCAAAACAAGACAAATCAAAAGAAAGTGTGAAGAATTAATTAAAAGCTGATGCTACTTCTTTACGCTGTTCTTGAAGCTGTCCATTATCCGAGAAACATCACCACACACATTGACCGTCCTGATCGACCTAAAAATGTGTCAAATAATAAAGCTCAATTCGGCGCATTGAAACTGCTTACAAGGACGCGGCGTTGTAAGCGCGAATGATCAACTGAGGTGCAACAACATCTTCTATGTGAGGCTTGGGCTGCTTCAAAAACTTTGATGCTGGCAGCACGACTAAAAAATAAGTAAAAACAAATTGAATTTTTCGTAAAAAATTGCCTGCCTGCAGTGGTCCCATCTCAAACTTCAGCATCCTGACTCTTGGCAATGTCACACATAGTTAAAGCTGCGGGATAGACAATATCTAGAAGTTTGAAGAAAGTCGTACCGTCGTTGGAAATAGTAGTCTGAAAAGCAGAAACAATTTAGAACAAAAAAGACAGAAATACCCTTGCGATCCACAATTATCTTGTCCATTCCACGTGGTCCTAAGGTGGTACGCGCGCTATCTGCCACAGCACAACAAGCATTGATATTGCTGAGAACCTGGCCCTTCCCCTGTTTGCTTTCATCCCTTTACGCAATAGTATAATTGGCACCGATATTCAGCAAATTTCTCTAAAAATAAACTGTTACACTATATAGTGGCCAAGAAAGCATGATCAACAAAGTAATGATTAAAAGCAAATAGAAAGGAAAAAACATTGCAGCCCTCCTCAGGCTAAATAAGAACCATATTTTTTGGGAGTAAGGAGTAAGGTTCTATTTTATTTAATTAACTTCTCTGATTGCACGGCACAACCAGAGAAACCACAAGCATTTCCACAAGTATTTAGCACCCAAATGCTTTTACAAAAAGCTTTTCTTGGCATAAAGAACTCAAAAGCTTTTGCAAAAAGCTTTCCTTGTCGTTTTTTACCAAATGCTTTGATAAAAACCTTTTTCGGTATTCTGCTTTTAAGTGCTTTTCGTAAATTCCTCTCTGGTATTGTTTTCGTGAAATGCTTATTTAGTAATCCCCGAAAATTGACAACTCTGCTCAGAGTAAACTCAATCACTTTTTCATCGAAAATTGTTGGTCAAAGTCACTTCCCAAAAAGTATTAAGTTGTTTGTTTTGAAATGTGTATGAGAGTACACAAGGTGTAGGTTGGTCGATGTCTCGGTCTATGTAATGGTTGAAATACTTTTCGACCCTGAAATGGCGCTTTTTCTGCCGGAAATGGCACTTTTCCTGCCGAAAAATTGAAAAAGCTTTTGTTTTCAGGGGTTTTCTTATTGTTTCAATTTTTTTGACTGCGTGATTCAGCTTTCTTACAAGCTATCAACTGACCAAATCAGGTTTCAAAGTTGGAAGAAAAGATCTTTAAAGGGACCAAATTTTTGGAAAAATTTGGTCTGTTCAAAGACCTTTCCTCCAACTTTTGAAAATCTCATTCAGTCAGTTGATAGCTTGTAAGAAAGCTGAGATCCAGGGCTACACGATGGTCAAAAAAAAAGAAAAGTAATAAGAAAATTCGCGAAAACAAGATAAAACGAAGTTCAGCCTAGTTTCATTCGGCTTTATAATTAGTTATTTCGAGTTCGGAAAACGGTTCATCTCTTAAAGGAGCATGCTTTCCTAAGGCAACGGCAATCGTTGCTTTTTGAATTCCCGCGGACATAAAAAAATTAAAAATAATTGTCGCAAAATTTGCGCGAAATACTTTTTAAACGCACACAATTATTTTCGGCAATCATTTTGACTTCTAAATTGGATTTGCGGTCGTGTCAGCCGACTCGCTGTCACTTTCCGCTCATTCGGTTTTTGTGTATGGCTAGCTAAATTTTAGTGGCTATATCCATGTTTATATCCTTTATGTTTCAGATTATTCGAAAAAGGAGTCAGGTTCAAAACTCATTAGATAAGTTTTTATCGATTATTAGCCGCCTTTTTCTTTGTGTGGTTTTTGCGTTTTTCAGGTTCACGTGGGATTTGTGACATTGACTTTGATGATTGGCAAATCGAAACATAATCGATGGTAATGAGCAAATTCAGTGCAATCGACGGAAACGTAGCATTGTGTTTGATGAAATCTTGGAGCTGAGGTAGATTTTTGAACTTTGTGTACTTCTTACTCTCTATTATGTAGTCTTAAAATCGAAAACTTGGTTTCGCGCAGTGATGCTAAGTCAAAAGAGGTGCTCCTATGTCAAAATATTTGCTGCGCTGCTAATAAATTCATGCAGGTTTGAACTGTTTATTCTTTTACGGACAATTTTTGTCTTCGTTTGCTGTTATAATAACTAAATTTTTCACATTTACAGCATATTGCCAGTCGAGTAAGCAAAGAGACAGACCTCCTATTGCGACAGGGCAGGAGCGTGAAAGTGGCAGAGTTTCGGATGACCGTTGCATATCCTCGTCGTCGTCTGCCCTTCCTTTTCCCAGGAGCTACTTCTGCGAGTGGCGCGAATTCTACGAGAACATTATTTGACAACCTGCTCTATCTGTTTTCATGTAGCAATCAAGGAACTACGCTTTAATAGTGTGTAATAATAGGTTGTTAAATAGACCGGTGAACTGTTTATATGGGTGCCTCTTAATAAACATTATGTTTGTGTTATTGAACGGCTTTGATTTTGGATGTTTTTGGCATTGCTTGGAGGTGAAAAGGTATCGTCACAAAATTTCCCAAATTTTCAAGGTTTTAAAGATAAGACGAGCATGACTAGTTCAAATAAGAAATATGCACAGTAGGGGTCGTATGCTAAAGCTCGAATTTTTTGAACCAAGGTATTCGAGCGGATCCACCACTAAAACGACAAGTGGTATAATTGATTAGAAAATTAAACAAGTTATACTCACTGTAAACAACTTCAAAACCGTGTCTGCGTTTGAAAAGTATTTCGCGCAAATTTTGCGACAATTATTTTTAATTTTTTTATGTCCCCGGGAATTCAAAAAGGAACAATTGCGTTGCCTTAGAAAGAATGCTCCTTTAATAACGGGTTAAAAAGTATATCAAAAGGATATTATAAAAAATATTTGTTTAGATTAGTAACATCAATGGATCAAGCAGCTGCAGCGCGTTATGAGAATACGCTTTTTACAACCACTGAGCCAAATGATCAAATACACAGATGTGTTGTGGTGTTGGACAGGAAGCACGCTATATCGTTTCAGCATGGTGGTCACTCGTCGTTCAAGAAGGGGGATTGGCTTTTCTTGTATAATGTGAAGAGCCCTG
Source organism: Ditylenchus weischeri (assembly GCA_029231635.1). NCBI lineage: Eukaryota > Metazoa > Nematoda > Chromadorea > Rhabditida > Anguinidae > Ditylenchus > Ditylenchus weischeri. The sequence continues at coordinate 95,460 of JAMRYI010000609.1, read as the reverse complement.
ACTTGGTGATCAAGGTATGGTTTAAGTTTGAGAGACAGTCAAAGTTTAGCTTTGCATGCACTAGACTTCTATTAATGTTGCCCTGTTCCATCAAGGAAAATTTTTTTCTGCAAAATGTTTCAAAAAGCATCTTAATGCACTTTTTGTGATATAAATACAGAAATTTAGGCTTAGGCAAGGGTAAACCAGCGTATGTTATTACGGACTCACACATGTTGCTCGAAGCTTATAAAGTATGAAAAAAGTGTTTAAGTCCGTTCTAGAGTACGCTGGTCCAATCTTGCCTGAGCCTGAAAAAGGTGTAAATAAATATTTTTTGAGATTTTTATTAATGTTTTTGGAAAAAACCGGCTTGAGGGACCAAGGCATATTTTTTTTGAAAATTGCCAGTGCATATAGAAAAGGTCTGATAAACGTACATCTTTGAAGTTTGCTCTCCTGCTGGGTCTAATACTTTTTAAACCAAGGCTCCCAAACGTCCTTATTAATAGGGTTTGTCCATATTTTGGGATTCCACATCTTATTTTTTTCAAAATTTTATGTCGAAATCTTATTTTCGGTGGTCAAAAGAGCAATAAGCACTGGATAAAATGCCATTTTCCCCAAAATACCCTAAATATCCTTATTTTCAAATTTTTGATTTGGGAGCCCTGTTTTAAACCCAATTTTCGGAAATTTTTCGTTATTTCTCGTTTGGCACTCTAGTCCAAAATTTTGGAGTCGTTTTTGAGATTTTTGCCTTCCCAACAAAGATTTAAAAGTGGAAACAACTGAGATTTCGGTGATTCAGAAAACGCAAAAAACAGTGAAGGGGGCCTAGGGGCCTGGGGGGTAACTATCAGAGAGGGAGTACTTAATAGAGAAAATAAGGTAATTGTTCAGCTTTTCAGGTTGCCGTGAGTGTCACCTCGATTGAGAACGATTTTATCATTTTTAAGACAGTTGATCGAGAGTTTGAGCATTATCCTTATGGATCCTATTCGATGTATTGTGGCCAAAAGTATCTTCAGTTGGGCTTGAATCAAAAGAGAGAACCTACGTGGAAAGATGGAATTATCTCGAAGAGATGCGGTATTTCCTTTTTTAAAGAATTATATATTTATTTCACTAGGATTTTACCTAATTGATATTCAATTAATTTTAGTTGGCTATTATCTAGGCACTTCTCATGGAGAACGGCGCGATTCAGGTTCTGGGATATTTAACATGAATGGATACTTCATTGGACTGTCTGTGGCAAAGAAGGACTTCAAATTCAATCATCTGCAAATCTCTGCCGCAAGGATTGGAATCGACTATGAAGAAGTGGCTGATCATCATCCGGAGAGCAAAATAATACCTGCCGATGGAGTGTGTATGTATTTGGATGTCGACGATCCAGACGTAAGAATCCTTTTAATTGCGGTAAAACATCTTCAAATTTTTATTTATTCTAGTTTCCACGTCTTGAAGAGAAGCCAGCAGCCTGAATGGCTTTCAATATCGTTCATTGTTTTGTGGTAGAATTGTCTGAAAATTGCGGGTTTGAATAAAGTCTTTATTTGATACTGTCATTTTTTTGCATGTTCCCTTCTAGGTCATACGGAAAGTATTGACACAAAATTTCAAATCCTTGTATCTCGCTCATTTGTTAACATTTTGTGGCAATCTTTTTTTTGTTTTGTAGCCCTGAGTCTACTCTACCTCCGTTGTTTATAGAAAATGAAAGTCAACGTACACGTCCGCCATTGCATGCTGTTTTGTTCGACCTGAAAGGGAGCAGATGAAGCTACAGACGACATTTGTAAAGCATATGGAGAAGGAGCCATCAGCAGGAAACGGTTTTCCGTTGGTTTAAAAGGTATCAGAGAACACCAAATTTAAAAGTCAGTATAAAATTTCCGTCAATCACAGATTTCGATCCGAGATAAAGAATTGAAAGACAAACCTCGAAGCGTCGCCCGGAATTCGACGAAGGAGCATTGAAAGATTTAGTGGAATCCGAGCCCCGTTTGACGGTCGACGAATTGGCAGAGAGGATGGATGCACCACACACAACCGTTCAAGATCATTTGGTGTCAATAGGAAAAGTGAGCAAGCTGGGAAAATGGGTGCCACACAATCTTTCCGACTCAAACAAGGAACAGCGTCTGACAATCGCCACTTCACTCTCTTTGCTCTTTCCTATTTTGTTGAATGATTTGTTTATTGTTGAATAAAGTTCAGTTATTTCCCCCATAGAGTAGACTCAGGGCTACAAAACAAAAAAAAGATTGCCACAAAATGTTAACAAATGAGCGAGATACAAGGATTTGAAATTTTGTGTCAATACTTTCCGTATGACCTGATATTTACTTCAAAGCCATAAATATTTTATACATTGCTGAAGCTATGACAAATGACATAACAGTTTTACTAGACACCATCCTTACCAAATAGGTGGTTTTAGACATTTTATTTTCAGCCCTTGCATAGTGGTTCAAAATAAACAGCACCAATGTTAGCACATCGGTTGAGTACTGATAAATGTTAGAGGCCAGACTGGATTTCGATTATCAGTTACGTATTTCAGCTTTAGAGAAGCATTGAAACATTTTAATGTTTTTTTCAGAAAGTTTGAGTCAAATGCAGTACAGTCGAATCTCGTTCAACCGCCACTCTCTTAATTTCGTTCCCTCTAGTCTCTAACACTTGTTATGACCTACTTTTTGAAATGTTTGGCACAGTCTAGTCCAAAAATCGCAAGAATTCTGATTTTGCCCTTATATTGCTATAACGATCCGCAAACCTCGAATCACCATCACTTGATTTTTTTTAAAAGGGTGGCAGGTAAAATTTTTTTGGAAAAAACGATCGGCTGATTGGACTAGAGTGGCAACGTAAATACCCCAAATAATCCTCCCCTGAAGTAACCCCACAACCCCCTGAAGTAACCCGGGTTATTACAGGGGTGTTACTTCAGGGAGGTTATTTGGGATATGTTTTTGGAAAGGGGGAGTCATGTTATTTCGACATTTTGACCCGTTTTTCGTCTCCTATCCACCTCGGAGGTAGGTAGGTACCTACCGCAACAAGTATCCACCTCCAGTACCCGATAATTTTGAATTGTAAGATAAATTCAATCAAACCTTGCTATCCTACCTATAATCATGCGCTGAACGCGGTTTGACAATACCAAAATACCGAATTCACTAGCCAAAACCTCAGTATCAAGATAGCGACGTATTCTAGTTGAATACATCTCTTTACCAAGATAAACTTCATATAGTTTAAAACTTTTGACTATGTTTGCCTATCTAAACCACTATTATTGGACGCCTCCAACGACTCTGAACCCAACATATACCTCATGAGCTGAGTTCAGCACCCAAGCATAGCACCGATTTTGTGTGCGCGATTCTTCTCCATGTGGTTACCCCGCTTGAAGAAATGGCATGACCCCTCAAATACCCCCTCCCTCCCTTCAAATAACCTGAGATATTTTGTCTTGAAGGGAAGTCATGTTATGTCAAAAGTTTGACCTCTCCATCCACCTCGAGGGTAGGCCCCAACGGGTCCCATCCAACGGGTGTCCATATCCAGAACCTGAAAATTCTAAATTTTTAGACAAATTAAATAAAACAATGGTATCCTACCACTGCGCTGAACACAAACACAAGAAGGAGGTACCCAGGATAGGGGATCCTAGGAGAGGAGTACCAAGGTGGTGTTGATTAGATGAGGAGTACCCAGGATAAAGGATCCTAGGAGGGTAGAACCAAGGTGGTGTTGATCAGACGAGGATTACCCAGGAGGTTGGTAACCAAGAGTGGGTAACCAAGAGGGTGTATCCAAGAGAAAGGTACCCATGAGGGGGTGCCAAGGTAGGTTTACCAAGGTGGAGGTACCCAGGTGATGGTACCTAGGTGAGAAGCACCTGTGGGGAGTACAGTCGAGTCTCGATATAGTGATCACCCGATATAGTGATCACTTGACTCGGCTTAGATTGGATTGTTTAAAAGGAAATATACTAAAAATAGACCTCTATATAGTGATCACCTCTTTATAGTGATCACTTCAGTGGGTCCGTAGTGTGATCACAATATCGAGACTCAACTGTACCCAGAAGCGGGGTACCAAAGTGGGGAGTACTCAGGATTGTCTACCCAGGAGAGGGGCGCACCCAGGTGGGAGATATGAAAATATGTACTCACTCAACGTGCGGACCTACCCTGATAATGAAGTTTTGGGTAGTAAATTCGCTATTTTGGTATTATCAAACCATGTTCAGCGCACGATTTTGAGTAGCATACCATGGTTTGATTTAATTTTTCTTAGAATTCAAAATTTTCGGAGGGGGGGGGGAGATGGTGTTCATTTCAGGGTCATGTCGACTGGCAAATCGCATTATACAGTATGTCACATTACACAGTATGTTCGGGACGGTACGGGGGCTTGACATCGACCAACCTACAACTTTTGTACTATTACATGCACTTTGTCATATGAATTTAAAATTTTTTTACTGTAGAAGGAAGCTTTGATCGTGTGTTCTTGTATGCTAAAAAAATTAAAATAATTTTTAAAAAATTATCTCTGGTCATAAAAAAAGTTGAAAAAATTCGGTCTCGACCAAAACCAAGGAGTGTGAGCACAACCTGACACTAGTTTTCGGAGTCTCATATGGTACTTATTTAGTTGGGGCCCCCCAAAAGGTCATTTTCAGTACTGAATTTTTTTGTGATTGTTTGAATTTTTTTCATATTATTTGTGAGTTTATTAGTAGCTTTAGCAATGGATGATCTTAGAGATTTTAACATTCGACGCCTATTTGAACTGCTATCATATAGTGATGAAGACTTCATAAGTTGGAGAAGGAGTTTTGCTGGAGAAAGAAGTACGCAGGAAATGACATTATGTTTCATCCCTGGTCCCAAATTGCTGATCAATATGTTTGCATTTAATATGCATCTCGGTTATGGTTGTCGTCGTTATTGCAATAAAAGTTGATTTTGGGTCCAAAAAACCAAACTGTTACAAAATCGAAAAATGACCTTTGGGGGAAGGGGGGGGGCCAACTAAATAAGTACCTCTCATATTTCCGAACTTTGTTTTAGAGATTTTAGCTAACTTATTGCTGGAACTTTTCGGGGAGTAAATGGTCTTGCCACTGGTCCCGCCCCCGTCGCCTGTTTATACCATATACCGTAATTAGCGCCCCCACTGATTCAAAATCGTGTTTATGGCATTGTGTTTTTAGCCAACTTTTTGATCACTTCTCTCAGGCAAGTTACCAGCCATTTAGTAGCTCATCTTTCTGGCTACAAAATGGTCGGTAACTTGCCTGAGAGAAGTGATCAAAAATTGGGCTAAAAACACAATGCCAAAAACACGATTTTGAATCAGGGGGCGACAATCAGAGGGAATACGGTAATACAGAATTGAGCTGGTCATTTGTAATACCGTTGTTTTCTGCCCTTCACTTAATTTTTTTGCTCCATTCAGCTCAATTCATAATTTTTTTCGCCATCTAATTCGCAGAAATTATTCCTGCATTTAATTTGAGCTGCCAAAAATTTTAATGGGCCAAATTTCTGAGTGGGTCTTCATCACATTTTTTCCTAAATTCTTTTATTGCTGTCAATAAAAATTGGTGAATCACTTGGAATACGTGCCAAATTATTATTCAATAAGGTATAAAACATAGCATAAAATAGGGTTGATATTGTGGTGGAGGCGTGGGAATAATTCAAGTTTTATGTGGTACTAGGAGGTAAATGGTTTTGCATAATGTAAAGCATAAAATTCAAGCCATTCCTAGCTCGGCATATTATTTTGATGGTGTATTAGTTTTGCTTTTTCTTATTTTGCTGGTGTGTTGGTTTTGCTTTTTATTCTTTTCATCATGAGAATAAGTGTTTGGCTGCCTGTGCTTGGATTCTTGGCAGGTGAGAATGAGAACAACTTCAATGGCACCAAATTTGTCAGATATTGTATTCTCTCTAATATACGGGTCTCTTCACCGTATTTCCTTTAATAAGGCGGCCGGCCGCTTTAATTTTTTTTGGAGGCTGTACCTGAAAACACACCCCAAAATACTGATTTCCCGCAGTAAATACATAAACATGAGTATTTCTCAGTGTTTTTACAATTAAAAAATTAATTTGTTTGAATCAACATGTAGCCTTGAATCTCTAGTTTCTGATGAGCTATCAACTGGCTCGATGAATGTGTAAAAATGAGAGAACTAATAGTTTTGAAAAACAAAAATTAGTATCATAAGAATAGATTTTTCGACCCTAGTATAGAATACCACACAGAGTTAAGAAAACGCATAAAACAGCTTTGCAAAATATTTACTCTAGGCTGAGATACAGGTCCTCAAAGTCGAGGGGCCGCCTTATTAGAGAAAATACGGTAATTCAAAATACGGTAATTTTTTGTATTTGACCCACTTTTTGACAAAAACTCTCAGACAAGTTACTCCTCAATTTATAGCCAGTGAGATGAGCTACAAAATGCGGGGTACAGCTAAGTCTGTAAATTTTTTTCGTCATCAAAAGTTTTCACTGTTGGTGTCATTTTGTAGTTAAGATCATGGTTGTCGAAATCTATAAAATTGATAAAAAACACTGCTATCATTTCATCGAATTTTGACAACCATGCCTAAGATTCAGGGCTACACAATAAAAAAATTTCCAGCCACATATCTCTAAAAAAATTTTTTAAAAAATGCGTTGATTTGCACTTTACATCGCACTCTCCATTTCACTCATTTAGTGAGATGTAGAGTGCAAATCAACGCATTTTTATCAACATTTTTTTCAGCGATTTGTGGCTGAAAATTTTTTTATTGTGTAGCTCTGCATCTCAGCTACAAAATGGTACTAACAGTGTAAAATTCGACCGAGAAAAAAAATTTAACAGAAGTTTTTTGCACTTAACATCGCACCCTACATTGCATTGTTTTCAAAAGTCACACTATCACACTTGGGTCACACTAACTTCACCGACCTTTTTATCTGAAATTTTGTTTTCTTATCTCAGATGTTTTTGTACCGTTTTGTAGCTGAGATTTTTCTCTACCGATTCAGTGCTCAAACGTCTCAGTTAAAAATAATTTTTGACAAAATCACACCAAGTGTGACTTTAACGTGACAATTTTTATGAAAAGGTGTGACTTTTGGCAGGTGCCGAAATTTTCGGGGTTGTGACTTTAAAGTCACACCTTTTCATAAAAATTGTGACGTTAAAGTCACACTTGGTGTGATTTTGTCAAAAATTATTTTTAACTGAGACGCTTGACCATTGAATCAATAGAGAAAAATCTCAGCTACAAAACGGTACAAAAACCTCTGAGATAAGAAAACAAAATTTCAGGTAAAAAGGTCGGTGAAGTTAGTGTGACCCAAGTGTGATAGTGGGACTTTTGAAAACACTGTTGGGGACGCACCTTAATGCCAAAAACACGATTTTGAATTTAGGGCGGACCCCGTACATTAGAGAGAATATGGTAGATGGTAAACTTGAGCTTTCTACAACTGAGAATTGATATTGAAAATCGATGGCTGGGGCCAGTGTTGTAAGTGGCACCGGTGCCGAAATTTTCGGGGTTGGTGCCGTGAGCTGGTGCCAGTGCCGTATTTCTAAGATTTACAATACTGGTTGGATTTTTTTGAAAGGGCATGCACGTGTGTTACACGAAAACAAAGGCAGTGATCAGCAATGCTTTTCTTTTTCGAACTTTTTTGTATATTTTTTGACTAAGATTTCAGAGTTAAGGCCATTTTTGATTGACAATTTTCAAATTTTAGGGTTTGAAAAGTATGGCGGCATGCCGCCTTATTAGAGGATATATGGTACTTCAAATCTGGCTTTTTGAATTTTTCTGCCTTATTTTAAAAATTAGTATGGTGTCATCAGTCTCTTAAAATCAAAAAGCGGCATCAAAAAGCTATGGTGGGTTTGGTTTAAGGTATGGTTTGCAAGACATGAAAGTCAGTGCTAAGTTTGGCTGCAATATTGCCGTAGATTCATTTTTTAAGGCTTTGCCTGCAATAACTGGTGGACAAAAAGTCCTTGCGGACTTTTGGGTTCATATTTAGCAATACAAAATTTTCAATAAATTTTTCCAAATAATAGGGTTTGTAGTCCTTTGTCTCCTTGAGAATTAGAGACGCGCGCACTCACTTACCTTAGACATAATTCCGAGCAAGACTCATGATCGAAAAGGCGTAAAGAGACTATTTTTGGCCCAGCTCCAGTGACTAAAACGCAATACAGGGTGGTCTTTTATAATCTCCCTAGTTTGTTTTCGCCATAACTTTTTGAATTCGTGGTTTTTTGGCGAGATCTTTTTTGTATTCGAAAGAGCTGCTCTGCGTTGAGCGATTGGTACCAAATTTTGATTTTTGTCATGATTCTGTTGATCAGCTACGGCTTGTTTAAAAATGTGTCTTTTTAGATGTCTTTTTCGCCTCAGCAACGATCTCAGTGCGTAGAATGGTCTATCGAAGAGGGCAAGAACGTATCCAGCTTCCAGCAGAGATATCGACGTGAACAGAGAGCCAATAAAGCCGATCATCGAGTAACAGCTCCGGATGCAAAAAAAATCAAGAAGTGGTACGCAAAATTCAAGGAGGGCGATCTACAAGAAACGAATTGGAAGCAAGGTTTTCTTTATTTTTTTGGTGTTTCGAATAAAGTGTTATGAGCATGTTTGATACCAATCGCTCGGCGCAGAGCAGCTCTTTGGAATAAAAAAAAGATCTCGCCGAAAAACCATGAATTCAAAAAGTTATGGCGAAAACAAACTAGGGAGATTATAAAAGACCACCCTGTAGAATAATGGGTGGGCTGGCTATAATGGAGTTGTTGACTTGCCACAAGGATGCGAACATAATGTTGGTTTTGTAGTAAAATTTGCCTTGGGGGACCAAGGCAAAAGGTAAATTTTGAAAAATCTCTGAAACCCTTAGTTTTTAGTAAGAAAAAACAACTTTTTTATCGTATAAAAATTACTTAGGAGGCATACAAACCTTATTCACAGTTAACAAAAAAGGCCCCCCCGCAAGTGCACAAATACCCAAAACCTATTATTTGGAAAAAAATTTATTGAAAATTTTGACACTACCGGAGTATACCCCCCAAATGAAATTTTTTTTAAAGTGTTTCCAAACACCCTATATCAACCTAAAATCACCTCAGAAGTTCAAAAAAGACATAATTTTTGTGTTCTGGTCAATAAAAAATTGAGTTTTGGACATTTTGAAATTTCGACCATTTGGCTGTTTTACCATGTTTTGGTCACTGGAGCTGGGCAAAAGAGCCTCTAAATGCATTTTGATCAAGAGTCTTGCTCGGAATTATGTCTAAGGTAAGTGAGTGCGCATCTCTAACCAACCAGCTCTGCCCTTCGGGGCGCAGAAAGGCTGGGCTGAGATGCGCACACCCACATACCTTAGACAAATCACTCGAAAGTGACTCTAGATGCATAAAAATGTATGCATACCAGAGTTTCTTTATGCAGTAGGCCCCAGTTAACAAAACTATGTTCAAATTCCATCTTTTTGGGGCTAAGGTACCTTCAACATCTGATTTACTAAGTTATAATAAACAGAAATCAACTAAAAATACCAAAATTCAAGATTTTAAAAATCGACTTTTATAGAAAAGTAGGTGAAAACACCTTTTTATCGTGTTCAGCGTGTAGAAATGCTTAAAAATGGTTAAAATGGTGTTTTGAAAAAGTTCAAAAAAATTTCATTTGGGGGTATACTCGGTAGCGCCAAAATTTTGTATTTCAAAATATGAGCCCAAAAGTTTGCCAAGGACTATTTGTCTACCAGTTAACACGCCAGATGCAGCTATAGCAACGAGATGTATTGGGCTTTTGTTTATGTTCGCTTTTGAGTTTTCATATTTAAGGGGCATTATTACAAGCAAGACCTCAAAAAATGAATCTACGACAATATTGCAGCTGAACTTAGCACTGACTTCCATATCTTGCGTACCCACCATAGCTTTCTGATGCCGCAAAAAAGCCTTTTGGCTGAAAATAACATTTTTCATCCTCAAACTAAAATGTTTTTGTGTTTGAGGTGGTGTTTATTTGGTGGGTTACATCATTTTTTTCGTGGATTTTCGGAGTAAAAAAGCTGTCCCGCCAAATCAAACATACAAAACTCGTTGTCGTAGACGGCAATGGTCCTTTAAGGAGTTTAAAAAATTTGCTGCTCCCCTTGATTTGCGGTGTAAAGCATTGTAAGGGGCTTTGTAAGGGGATTTTTAAGGGGCTCACATGCTCTAGAAACTTTAGCTTCGAATTTTGAGACTCTGTGTACCAGAGAGAAAAAAATTGCACTGCTGTTTTTACGTTTAGAAATAACGCTTGTTTAACACGGGAAAGGCCGACCGGGACAACGGTTCACCTGGGGGGTTTTCGACCTGCTGAACACGAATTTCCCACTTTCAGCAATTTTTAGATATCAAAATCCCCTCAAATGACCCCCATTTAGTTTTTGTGTCCCATTTTGGACACCATTTTTTACTTTCCTATGGATTGTATCATTTTTTTTGGGAGCACACGCTCATCTTATACTCATTAGAAAGCTCTGTTTCTGCGCTTTTCAACGCGCCATCATGCGCCACATATAGCTAAATATATGGCCACTAAAATGCAAAAGAAGCCGGGGACAGCGTTTTCAAAAATCGACCTTCCGACGAAAATATGGGTCTATTTTCCACCAGAAAGCTGTAACCGTGAAAAGAAGAGCAGATTCGGAATCAGCGCTAAAAACTGCGTCGGATAGTAATTTTTGCACCATTTTTGTCTTAGAAAATATCGGGATATTAACGCCTAAACAGCAGATAAGAGATTTCGTGATGATAATATAAGATAAAAAATCACTTGTTTCCCACGCAGTTTAGTTTTATTTACTTTTATTTTTTTTTGGGCTTGTGTATATTTTTGTTTTAGGTAATTGCCATGACTGATCATGAGTTTTCTGGCTCAAGTGACAATGAGCAAAGTGATGCTGAAGCTGAATATGTGTTTATGTTATAATGCCCTTTTCTTAGCTTTTTAAAATTTTTTTTTGTATAGCTTCTTGGATTGTGGCTAAACCTTGGTATAAGCGGTTTCCAAGGAGTTTCTGTCGACTCAATATTTGCTGCTGGGTCTGGCTCGCTTATCGCTCACCTCACTTACTCCCGAAATCGCTACAAAATCCTCATCCGCGCAATTCGATTTGACAGCAAGCTTAAGCGGAAAAAGGGCGATAAATTGGCACCAATTAGAGAGGTTAATTTTTAAAACAAACACGGGAACGAGGAGGAACTTCCTGTCCAAGCAAGCAGCTGATGGAACCACAGATAAACCTCCGTTCCCGTTCCGACAACTATCTTACTGCTAAATACTGCGAGATAGCAAAGATGGAGGCCGATCTTGCAAAGAAAGCCAAAGGAGATCTACTCGCTGCCCAATATGCAAGGAGCGTAGTCGGGATGAGAAGGACTGCCAAGTTTTATATAGCAATAATCTCGTTTACAATAAATAAATCTTTTCAGAAATGTGGCAGGCACGTTTGCCTCAATGATGCCAACCAAGTAGTCTACTGCAAGGACTGCAGAGTACTTCACCTGCGAGAAAGTGTCAGCTCCCCCTGCGACACAACATTTGATTCGGAGCCAAGCAAAATCCGTGGAGCCTAGTGTCATCGGCAGATGTGCGCTGTGCGCCACAAACCAAAAGGTCAACACCCGCCATCAATGTGAAGCATATGGCAAGACAGTGTGTCCAACACTGGCTTCTAAACGTAACAGTCTTCTTTGTCAACAATGTTTTTTGCCTAACGTTTGATGTTGTGCTATGTATTTGTATAAATTATATTGAAAAAATATAAATTATACTTCATTGTTATATTTCTCCTGCTGTTTAGGCGTTAATATCCCAACATTTTCTAAGACAAAAATGGTGCAAAAAATTACTATCCGACGCAGTTTTTAGCGCTGATTCCGAATCTGCTCTTCTTTTCACGGTTACAGCTTTCTGGTGGAAAATAGACCCATATTTTCGTCGGAAGGTCGATTTTTGAAAACGCTGTCCCCGGCTTCTTTTGCATTTTAGTGGCCATATATTTAGCTATATGTGGCGCATGATGGCGCGTTGAAAAGCGCAGAAACAGAGCTTTCTAATGAGTATAAGATGAGCGTGTGCTCCCAAAAAAAATGATACAATCCATAGGAAAGTAAAAAATGGTGTCCAAAATGGGACACAAAAACTAAATGGGGGTCATTTGAGGGGATTTTGATATCTAAAAATTGCTGAAAGTGGGAAATTCGTGTTCAGCAGGTCGAAAACCCCCTAGGTGAACCGTTGTCCCGGTCGGCCTTTCCCGTGTTAATTTTTGGTTTACACTTGTTACACTTTTCGACCCTGAAATGGCGCTTTTTCTGCCGGAAATGGCACTTTTCCTGCCGAAAAATTGAAAAAACTTTTGTTTTCGGGGGTTTTCTTATTACTTTTCAAATTTTTTTGACCAGCGTGTAGCCCAGGATGTCAACTTTCTTACAAACTATCAACTGACTGAATGAGATTTACAAAAGTTGGAGGAGAAGGTCTTTGAACAGAACAAATTTTTCCAAAAATTTGGTCCCTTTAAATACCTTTTCTTCCAACTTTTGAAACCTGATTTGGTCAGTTGATAGCTGTAAGCTGAGATCTGGGCTACGCTGGTCAAAAATTGAAAGTAATGAAACCCTCAGCAAAAGCTTTCAAATTTCCGGCAGGAAAATGCCATTCCGGCAGAACTTACCATTTCAGGTCATATTTCAACCAACACTAAAACCCCCCAAATTAACTTAAGAACTTTTCGATTTTTTGCGCCTTAAAAATAAGCTTATATGAGATTTTTCCAGAACAATTTAGGTGTTTCCCCCAATGGCATAAGTATTCTTCTTATTATAGCAGAAATTTTAGTCGTGGATTGTTTGTCTGATTCTCACAGGAAAGTAGCGTTGGAGAGGTAGAACAAAAAACTATTTTTAGTCTACTGATATATATTTGCAGTCACAACAAATACCGTCAAATGGTGACTCAAGGCGAGGCTCTGAACAACGACCAGAAAGCACTGCCTAAGGGAAAAAACATCTACAAACTGGTAGGCCAGCTATTTAGGCGCAGTTGTCAATGTGAATATGGAATGGTCTAACCAGTGCTGTGCATTTCAAAATTTTTGCTTCTGCTCTTGCTCTAGGCTCTGTTTTTGCTCTTGGCTCCCGCAAATAGATAGCTGTTGAATCAAAATTTTCTTGAGTTTCTGGCTGATTGTCTCTAAGAGTCTAACTTTAAGATTATTTGATGTTTTGTTTAAAGTTTGTGACATGTTAATTAATTTAAAAAAATGAAAGACAGTCGAAGAAGGTCAAAAGAACAGAGAATCATTTAAAAAATCAAAGTTAGTGGCTTAAAAGCTACCTAGAGCAACTTTTTTTATCAGCTACTTTACTTTATAATTCCCTCTTTTTATGAACTTTAAAATTATTCAACTAATTTTGTTAATTAATTTATACTGAATCAAATTTTTGTGAACTGAATTAAGAAATTTTTATACCGCTGTGTAACCACCAGTCTAGGCTTTCCGTTGCGGTGTCACATGCTCAAAATGTTGTAAAAAAATTCACATAAAAACAACAAAATAGGTCAAAATTTTTCGAAAATTCGAGTTAACTGTGTAACAACCCTTATTACAAACATCGCGATTTTTTTGCTCGGAGAAAAATTTTTCAGAGCTCTCCCAGAAAAATATTTTTTGCTCTTGGATCTTAGTCTCAAAAGTTTCGCTCCTGCTCTTGCTCTTGGATCTTAGTCTCAAAAGTTTCGCTCCTGCTCTTGCTCTTGGATCTTAGTCTCAAAGTTTCGCTCCTGCTCTTGCTCTTGGATCTTAGCCTCAAAAGTTTCGCTCCTGCTCTTACTCTTGGATCTTAGCCTCAAAAGTTTCGCTCCTGCTCTTGCTCTTGGCTCTTAGTCTCAAAAGTTTCGCTCCTGCTCTTGCTCTTGGATCTTAGTCTCAAAAGTTTCGCTCCTGCTCTTGCTCTTGGATCTTAGTCTCAAAAGTTTCGCTCCTGCTCTTGCTCTTGGATCTTAGTCTCAAAGAATTTCGCTCCTGCTCTTGCTCTTGGATCTTAGTCTCAAAAGTTTCGCTCCTGCTCTTGCTCTTGGATCTTAGTCTCAAAAGTTTCGCTCCTGCTCTTGCTCTTGGATCTTAGTCTCAAAGTTTCGCTCCTGCTCTTGCTCTTGGATCTTAGTCTCAAAAGTTTCGCTCCTGCTCTTGCTCTTGGATCTTAGTCTCAAAAGTTTCGCTCCTGCTCTTGCTCTTGGATCTTAGTCTCAAAAGTTTCGCTCCTGCTCTTGCTCTTGGATCTTAGTCTCAAAAGTTTCGCTCCTGCTCTTGCTCTTGGATCTTAGTCTCAAAGTTTCGCTCCTGCTCTTGCTCTTGGATCTTAGTCTCAAAAGTTTCGCTCCTGCTCTTGCTCTTGGATCTTAGTCTCAAAAGTTTCGCTCCTGCTCTTGCTCTTGGATCTTAGTCTCAAAAGTTTCTCGCCTATGTGGCTTATTTTTTCGTGGTCGATCAACCACATTTCGCCAACTTTGGTCTCAACGCGGTTTCTTTTACTCTATAACATAAAGGGCTAAAGTGCATTATCAGCAGTCCACCCAAACTGACCCAAAATGATGTTTAAGCTTTTAACGTGTAGAAAACATGTTTTCAGGTGGGAGAAGACCATTTCCCGGAAAAATTTTTTTTGACTAAAATCAACTTTATGGCTTTGGGGACCAAAGTAACACACCTTGAAAGGGTACCTGGATACCCTAAAAAATGGAATTTGAACATAGTTTGTTAACTGGGGCATAAACTACCGCATGAAGAAACTCTGGTATACAAACATGTTTTATGCATCCAGAGCCACTTTCCAGTGATTTGTGTCTGAGGTATGTGAGTGTGCGTTTCTCAACCCCAAGCCACAAAGCCCCGGAATCGGGCTTGGATGGCTTGGTGGGTTAGAGATGCGCGCACTCAGTTACCTTAGACACAATTCCGAGCAAGACTTTTGATCAAAAATGCATTTAGAGGCTCTTTTTGCCCAGCTCCAGTGACCAAAACGGGGTAGAAAACCATGAAACCAACCATTTTCTGGTCATCCACGTACTCTTTTAGCGTGAATTGCCTTGCAGGACCAAGGCAAAAAGTCAAATTTCAGTCCAAAAAATTTTCAGAAATGTTCTTCCCCCACCTTAAAACGTCTTTTCCAACACGTTAGAAGCTTTAAATTATCAAAAAAACATTTTGGGTTGACTGTTCATAATACACTCTGGCCCAATACAGTCAGCTGTCGATGCAACGCGACCTTTTGAGAGATTCCAGCAAAATAAAGTCAGTCAAATTTACGTTTGATATAACGCGGCCCGCAATATAACGCGACTTTTTCCCGGTTCCAAGGGGTCGCGTTATACCGAGACTCGACTGTACATTAATCCCATTCAGAACTACGACGAAGAAGCAGAAAAGGCAGCCCAGGAGTGGGCAGATGGCTGTGTGTTTGAGCATTCGCCTAAAGAGCAAAGGAAAAACGCCGGACAAAGCTTGTTTGCTGTAATGCCGGCTGAGAATACACCAAGTACACCTTTTTCTAATAGCATAGGATAAAAAATAAATTATTTTTTTGCAGAAAAAGCACTAATAACAGCGACAGACAAGTGGTGGTCTGAATTAGCAGAGTTTGGATTCGATAGCCCTGATCTAAACTTCACTATGGAGCAATTCAACAAAGGGATTGGTCATTGGTCTCAGGTCCGATTGAATTTCCTGCAGGAGGAAGCAAGAAAATCGAGCTAGAAATAGGAAAAATGCACAAAATATTTAGTTTTCCATCTTTTAGATATTTTGGAGATTACCATATTTATTCTAGTAGAACGACAGGGGTCGAAGGGGTTGAAAAATAGAACGATAGTCTCTATTAGAACGCAAACACCATCAACACCCCCGAAAATACTTTAATGAGCAAAAAACCATAGTATATACTAGGGTTGCTGAATTAGCCGGGTAAAATCTTTTCGGGTAAAATCTCGGGTATTTACCCGGGTATTTACCCGGTATTTACCCGAAAGGCGGGTAAAATATTTTTATCAAGTATTGCTTAACCGTGACCGAACTTCCTTGCGACGAGATTTCTGCAGTTTGCAAAAGCTTGGCCTTCTTCGATTCTGGCGAATCGCTTCTGCTTCGACGAGCTGCAGGCTTCTTCAAAAGACGATCGATTTGTTTTCTTGCTTCAGCTCCTACCTTGTTGCAGTTCTAAATATTTAGAATTGTTATAAGTTATTGATCAAATCACAAAAAATCATTACCTCCAAGTGTTTTTCCATTCTGCCAGCATTGCTTGTGTACCGAACATTGCAGAATTGACAGCGCCCAATGACAATCATCTTTCCGTTTTCATCTTGCTCTTTCGCACGATTGTAATAATTCCAGCACCAAGATAGCGGTTTTGTAAACTTCGGCATTTTTTAAAATTAAAATAAAACAAACAGTTTCACGCATAAAATAAAACAAGCATAAACATCAACTTTTTGACCAAAATGATTTTACCCGATTTTATAGGTGCCGGGTAAAATCTAGATTTTACCCGGGTAAATACCGGGCATTTACCCGGGTATTTACCCGGGTATTTACCCATTCAGCAACCCTAGTATATACCGTATTTTCTCTAATATACCGACCAGTCGGTTTATTTTTTGGTGCGTAGCCTTTTGGCCCCTTTTTTCCCATTTGGGAAAAAAGGGGCCAAACGCCTTATTATAAGGGATGGAGGCCTTTCAGGCTAAGCCTAATGGCTAAGCTCAAGCCTAACGGCTATGCGCTGCTTAAAAAAAGGAAGCCCGGGAGTTGACATGTCCGGGCCAAGGGCTCACCCAGCTTTTGAACTATTTTTTTTCGGGAAAAAAGGGGCTAAACGCCTTAATAAGGCGTTTGGCCCCTTTTTCCCAAATGGGAAAAAGGGGCCAAACGCCTCTACGCGTATTTTTCAACCTCCCTCTGCGGGTCGGTTTATTAGAGTCAATTTGAGATTTTGGCGGGTTCAACCAAAATCCAAAAAGTGCAATTGGTGGATCTTGCGGGAACTAAGAAACAGCTTTGCAAAATATTCACTCTGCATCGAGATGTAAACCCTTTTCCTCACGGTTATGGTCTAGAAATTTTGAAACAAGACTGTAATGTCGAATCTGATACATTTTCTGCCTTCGTTCCCCACCCCAATGTTTTTTTGTATATATTTTTTTGCTTCCCTTGTTTTTTTTTCTCAAACATTTTATTTCTTACGTAAGGAGTGGTAATAAGAAGCACAGGTAATTTTTAAACGGGGCTCTTCAAAATTAGTCACTGTTTTATTTACGAAAAATTTTTTTCAATATACTAATAAAGTTAGCAGATTTTGATGGTTTATGAGGGGCAATACTGTTTACTGTCCCAAATATACTTTTTTCTGCCCCAAAAAAAGTTTTTTCTGTCTCCTATTTTACTTTTTTCGTCCCAAATATACTCTTTTTTTTACCCAAACATATTTTGGAGCAAATTTGGGACAGAAAAAGTATATTTGGGGGAGAAAAAAGTATATTTGGGGGAGAAAAAAGTATATTCGGGACAGAAAAAGAAAAACTATTAAAGTTCCCCTCATACTCAGATTCTTTGAAAAGTTACACAAAATGACCTTCCGAGCTCATTTTCTCTGCTCAACACGATAAAAGAAGCATTTCTAAACAATTTCTGATTTAAGAAAAATATTGGGTTGATTCATAACTAATGCGGATTTTTGTTGCCTTATGATTCTTTTGATCTATTTCTTCTTTAAATTTGCTTTTTTTGTTTTAAAGTATGCCCTCGCTTTTAGTTAAGAAGAATGCGCGTCGAAAACCACCTTCACATTCGCCATATCATGCTTTACCACTTCGAGAAAGGTGGAAAGATTTGAGAGCTTGATCATTAAAGTCAGATGGGCGACCTCTTCCTTTCTCATCTTGCAAGCTTGTGTCACCGGATTTGAAACGCTTGAACCATCTTTCCACCTGACTTTGACTGATCGCCTCTTCGCCAAAGAGTTCGACAATATCGCGAAAAGACTGCGCTGCCCTCCATCCTTTCTCGAAGTGGTAGAGCATGATATGGCGAATGTGAAGGTGGTTTTCGACGCGCATTCTTCTTAACTAAAAGCGAGGGCATACTTTAAAACAAAAAAGCAAATTTAAAGAAGAAATAGATCAAAAGAATCATAAGGCAACAAAAATCCGCATTAGTTATGAATCAACCCAATAGATTTTGTCAAAAAAAATTTGCCTCCCACCCTTCAGATATAAATGGTCTTTTTAGGGTATTTCAGGGTCATTTTCGGGTGATTTATCACATTTTTTTTTGCTGGAGCTGGGCAAAAAGACTCTCTGAATGTATTTCTGATCAATAGTCTTAGCTCGGAATCATGTCTAAAGTGAGTGAGTGCGCGCATCTCTAACCAAGCCCCCTGCAACCCCGAAGGGCGCAGGGATCTTGGTGGTTTGGAGTTGAGATGCGTACCAGAGTTTCTACATGCGGTAGGCCACAGAAAATAAAAACCTGTTCAAAATCTATCATTTTTACCTTCATTTAACTTCAAAAAGGCTAAAATTTGGTCAAAATTACCCTAAAAAGACCATTTATACCTGAGAGGTGGGATGCAAATTTTATTTGACAAAATCTATTTTTTTTTAAATCAGAAATTGTTTAGAAATGCTTCTTTTATCGTGTTAAGCAGAGAAAATGAGCTCGGTAGGTGATTTTGGGTCACTTTTCAAAAAATCCGAGTTTGGGGGGGGAACTATAATAGTGCCGAAAAAGGTATTGCCCGTTCATGAGAAAAGTAGATGTAGATCAGATCGAGAGATAAAAAAAGGCTTGAAATTTTGTGGGCTCTAAATTTTTGTAGCCTCTAATTTGAAAAAACTAAATTCAGCTGGTCTGGGCCGAAACCAATCGAGTTGGATGCGGGGTGAAATTTTGCGCTGACAAACCGATGACCTATGTAGTCTGCAACTATTTTCCACCGTAAGTCAAATTTTGGGGACGTCAAATTGCCAGGCGGTGCATTATAAACGCTTGAGTCTATTTTTGCCACAACTTTCTTAAATATGAGACTTTTTGCGAGATTTTTCAAATAGACGAGTTGTGGTAGCTAACCTTGATTTTAGCAGTAGCTATTTTCGAGGTGTGGGTCTCTAAGTATGAATCGATTGTCAAAGAGTTGTTGGGCCTTTCTTCTTCAACGATAAAGCCGGTTGGGTCAGCCAACTGTGGATGCTTCAAAATCTTGGCCCTATCCTTCAATGGGGGGAGGGGGTTTGCCATGGTCCCCCCTATCGTTTTTAGTGATTTTTTAGGCTTAGGCCAGGATAGGCCAGCGTATGTTAGGACGGACTCAAACATGAGTTTAAGATATTTTTGAATTCGTCTTAACACACGCTGGCCTACCCTTGCCTAAGCCTAAAACACAAAAATAAACAACAGGTGGGGCCAAGGCAAACCCCCTCATTGAGGGATATGGCCAAAAAAAATTTTCCAGCAGTGCGAGGATCCAATTTTTTATCACGTTAAACTGGGAGCCTACAGACAATGTCTCGAATACGGTGCGTTAACGTTTCCGGGTTTTTTTTTTCAAATGAAAAAAAATCAGAATGGCAAAAATGATTTTTTGGAAAAAAATTGCCTTGGTCCCCCTGTTGCTTTGAAACCTTGCTTATTGGCGTTTTCAACGACATTTGACTGATGATAATCTGAAATTAAACCACATGGTGTTTTTTTTTCAAAATTTTTAAATGAACTAACCTTGGACTCGTCTGCTACTGGCTGCACCTTCTCAAAAATGTCATAGCGCTCCACACCTGGCGCCATTACCAGTCGGATGTTGAAAACGAAATGAGATCTGCTACTGCTGGCATTCAGCAAAGTCTTGGCTATTTTGCGACGTTCTTGGGCTGAAGCAAACCTTTTTTATACGTAAAACTAGAGTGCCCAACCTCTCTTGCACTGTCCAATAATCTCGTCGCTGGATTGGACTTCTACTTCATTAATTTTTTCCACAAACACGTTGTTTCCATCCTGGACAACTTTTTTTCGACATGTTGGTTTTAAATAATGTTGCTGTGTTTAGTATCTGTTTTCTGTTAGTGGACTCAAGCTTACAAGAATGCCCCCCGCAATCATGGTACTCAACCCTGAACTCTAAAGGGCATTATGGCCCGAGCATACCAGAGCATAGTAGACCCAAAAACTTTAGGTTTGCAAGCCGAGGTCAGAGTCATAAAACTTTTATTTCTATTTTCGGATGCTAAGATATGAGCATAAGTTAGATAGTCATTTTTTTTCTTCGAAATTCTTGCTTTGTGATCTAAATTCCTGATGAAAAATTCGCATACGAAGGTATTTCAGAATAATATTTTTTTGGCTAAAATGGGCACTTGTACATGAAATTTAAAAAAACACCGGAAAAGGCCCTCACAAAGTGCCTTATTTGTTTACATTTACTACAGTCGAACCTCGATTTTCTGGTACTTCTGTCAAATTAGTCGTTTTTACAGTGTAAAAAATACTAACCCCGATCTTCCCATAAACAAAATCAGTGAAATGATCACTTTTTAGTCTGCAGTTTCATAGTCAATTTGTTTTTCAGATAGTCATTGCTCATATAGTCAATTTTCATCTAGTCGATTTTTGATTTCATTTAACTAGTCAATTCAGTAGTTTATATTTTATTTATAGTTGATAGTTTTAGTATGGCATGTTCAGTATTTTCAAAACTTTATCTGATTCTGATATTTGTTGGGGCGATTATTATATTTGCATCGAGTGTGACAGGGCAAATCCCTGCTGCTGGAATGAAACGGCCCGCTACAAGATCAGGTATACGCTCTCGATCAAGATCTCCTGCAATTTCTCCTTCAAGAACTAGAGCTGGCCAGCCCTTCTTCGTGAGACCTGCTGTTAGACTACTACAACGGCAGCAAAGTTTAAGAAGCAGCACTTCACAAAGTATAACTTCAGGTTTGGAAAGATTCAAAACAACATGGGGGGACCAAGGCAAGTTTTTTTCAAAACATCACTTTTTGCCGTTCCGATTTTTTATTTGAAAAAAAAACCGGAAACGTCCCTTCACTTCGAATACTGCCTAGCCGTGCGCAAAAGAAGCCTAAAAACTTAATTTTCTTCAAATAGTTTGAAAACATTGTTGTTTTGTAAATCTTGTCGAATATTTTGATCAAATGTAAGCGGCATCTCTGGTGCTATAATTCTTCTATGGATTAAAAATTAGATCTCATAAATTTAAAGAAGATATAACGAAATAAACTCGGGCGTTAATAGTGCACCACCCTTTACTTTTTTAAAGGACCATGGCCACCTGTTTTAAATTGTCCCCCGCCAATTCAAAAATTTTTGCCTAATCATTGAACTTCTGGACGAATTTCTCTACTTGGTTTCTGACAAAACAAGGCCTAGAATTTAATTTTGGGTGAAGTTGAAAGTTCCGTACAGAAGTATATATAAGAAAAAAGATTGAGTTACGATGTCAGGCCTGATAAAAATTTTTGACCCTACCGGAGTATACACATCCCCCTTCCCCCCAAATGAAAATTTTTTAAAGTGTTTCCAAACAGCCTATATCAACCTAAAATCACTTCAGGAGTTCAAAAAAGACGTTATTTTTTTGTTCTGGTCAATAAAAAATTGAGTTTTGGGCATTTTGAAATTTCGACCATTTTACCATGTTTTGGTCACTCGAGCTGGGCAAAAGAGCCTCTAAATGCATTTTTGATCGAGAGTCTTGCTCGAAATTGTGTCTAAGGTAAGTGAGTGCGCGCATCTCTAACCCACCAAGCCATCAGAGCCCGATTCGGGGGCTTTGTGGCTTGGGGTTGAGATGCGCACACCCACATACCTTAGACACAAATCACTGGAAAGTGACTCTGGATGCATAAAAAATGTATGCATACCAGAGTTTCTCTATGCGGTAGGCCCCAGTTAACAAAGCTATGTTCAAATTCCATCTTTTGGTGGTCAAGGTACCCTCAACATCTGATTGACTAAGTTAACTAAATCAACTTAAGTTGACTAAATCAACTAAAAATACCAAAATTGAAGATTTAAAAAAAATCGACTTTTTATAGAAAAAAGTAGGTGAAAACACCTTTTTATCGTGTTCAACGTGTAGGAAATGCTTAAAAATGGTTAAAATGGTGTTTTGAAAAAGTTCAAAAAAAATTTCGGCTAAAGTGCCTTATATGTCATAGCCCGAAAAGTGGTTTTGACCACTTTTTTGAACTTATCTGGTCGTATATAGTACGAAAAACATGTTTTTTTCACCCGGACGACATTTTTTGAAAAATTATTTTTGACCATAAATGATCAATAAAAGATCATTAATGATCATAAATAACCACTTTTTTGATCATTTTGTATTAAAATAATTTTGATCATATTGTCCACTGTTCGGGGCGGGTGAGCATCCAATTCTCATGGCCGGCCTACCACATGCAAAAGCAGGGCTATGCAAGTGTTGTTGTACACTTACACTAGCCCACTTTTTGAGATGTATGGTCTCTAAGGTGCTTGGGGTGCGCATCTCAAGTTCAAGCCCCAGCCCCCACGCCCCCGCAGGGCGCGGGGGCTTGAGACTGAGATGCGCACCCCAATCACCTTAGAGACTATTCCGAACAATATGCTAAAGTTTAACACTCTCATTCCCCCTTTTTACATACAGCAGCCATGTGAATTGGTGGATGTGTAACTATATTTATGATCATTTATTGATCATTTATGATCATTTTTGGTCAAAAAAATATTTTTCCACAAATAATCGTCCGGGTGAAAAACATGTTTTCGTACTAATTACGACAAGATAAGTTCAAAAAAGTGGTCAAAACCACTTTTCGGGCTATGACATATAAGGCACTCCGGCCAAAATTTCATTTGGGGAGGGGTGTATACTCCGGTAGCGCCAAATTTTTCGTCATCCCAGGAGCAAAACATAAATGATCACATGGCCCCTCATATGAAAGCTGACATTTTAACGGAGCTACAATAATTATTTCAGCTATTTCCACAGTTAACTTTTTCTCAAATTTTTAAAAATAAGGGTAAAATTTTCTTCTTAGTCTGTTTTAACCATATTTAGATATTTTTTCAAAAGCTCACTGCCTAGAAACAGTGCTGAGGCGCAGCCTCACAATTTTTTTTATTATTCTTGTTGCATGCCACCCCTGGCCCTAGTTCAATGATTAGGAAAATTTTTTGAATTGGCGGGGGACAACCGTTGTCGTAGACAACAATGGCTCTTTAACTTCTGTTTTAGCGGCAATATGATCAATTCGAAGATCTATGAGCAGGGAGAGCCCTGCCAAAAAGACGACGAATGCACCACACACCAGGCATCTACATGTGAAAAAGAAACTGGCCTTTGTATTGCTGAATGATTTTGGTTTGTAAGTGTACCTGGCATATAACAATGAATCTATATGCTCACAAAGTGGACTTTTGATGTGATTTTATTTGCAATAAATGTATTTTGTTGACCTCTTTATATGCTCTGAAGTTTTACAGGGTGGCCCACCTTCGTCCGACGCTTGCTTTTGCCTATAACTTTTTGTAATTTTATTTGATTTTTAAAACTTTTTTTTTTCAAAATTCTCGCCAGAGCGCAGGGAAACAAGATGACAGCAACAAAAAATTGCTGAAAATTGACACCGGAAGACAGACAGGAATTAGCAGATTTTCAAAGACCCTTTGAAACACAACTCAATGTCTTGGATTGCATTGAACGCAGATAAACACAATAAAAAAGCACCAGGAAAATTCTTATCAAATCAACTAAGAACCTTGCGAGGGTGCCCCACTTTGGATGAAAATCAAATTGGTTGTGCTGCGCCGCAAAATTTGATAATTTGATTGGTTGTTACACTTTTCGACCCTGAAATGGCGCTTTTTCTGCCGGAAATGGCACTTTTCCTGCCGAAAAATTGAAAAAGCTTTTGTTTTCGGGGGTTTTCTTATTACTTTTCAATTTTTTTTGACCAGCGTGTAGCCCAGGATCTCAGCTTTCTTACAAGCTATCAACTGACTAAATGAGATTTTCAAAAGTTGGAGGAAAAGGGGTTTGAACAGACCAAATTTTTCCAAAAATTTGGTCCCTTTAAATACCTTTTCTTCCAACTTTTTGAAACCTGATTTGGTCAGTTGATGGCTGCTAAGAAAGTTGAGATCCTGGGCTACACGCTGGTCAAAAAAAATTGAAAAGTAATAAGAAAACCCTCGGAAACAAAAGCTTTTCAAATTTCCAGCAGAAAAAATGCCATTTCCGGCAGAAAAAGCGCCATTTCAGGGTCGAAAAGTGTAACAACCAATCAAATTATCAAATTTATCTATCAGCTGAGAAGTGGGTCAAAGATTATCGAAAACTTGCTACTGTATTTTCTCTAATTATGCGGCCGCCTCTAATTCAGAGGTCGCCCTCAATTTGAGGACCTATATCTCAACCATAGCTGTTTTTTTGGAAAAAGTCTGGCGGCGAAAATTTTGGAGCGCTGGCGGCGGCGCGGTCGGCGTTTGTGGCTGAGGTGCAACTATGATTTCAACCCAGCGTCAATATTTTGCAAAGCTTTGTATTGCATTTTTTTAACTTCCACGAGCTCTACCGATTCCGTTTTTTTCGATTTTTGATTTTCACCCGAAAATCTCGAGATTGACCTCTAAGTTTTCCGATTTTCGGAGGATTGAAAAATTTAACGACCGGCTGCATAATTAGAAAAAATACGGTAATTCCTATATTTTTTGATGTCTATTTTTAGAAATTTTTTCCTTGCTCAAATATGCAAGCTTGATGTCATCTTGCTTCCCCGCTCTTGCGATCATAAAAAAAAGTTTGGAAAAATCGGATAAAATTACCAAAAGTTATGCGCAAAAAAAGGCGTCGGACGAATATAGGCCACCCTGTATAACTGATTTCAAAAAAAATCGAACGAGCATCCGTTTCATATGATGGTACAGTCAAGTCTCGATATGGTGATCACTCCCACTATAGTGATCACTCGGCTCGGTTTAGATTGGATCGCTTAAAAGATAATATCCAGAAAATAGACATCTATATAGTGATCACTATAGTGGGTCCCTAGAGTGGTTGCTATACCGAGACTCGACTATACTCAAATCGCGATAATTTTCAGATATCGAGTCCATGTGCCCGACTATGTGCCCGACTTTCAAAAAACTTTCAGTTTTATGTTCGTGTACTCAACTCAAAATCTTCCAATTTGGTCGGTGTCACGATACCTGACTTAATCAGAGAAAATTAAATGTTTCGGTTTTTATTATAAAAAAGCAAATAAAAGAATTTCTGAATTGTGTTACGCATGGAGAAAAACGTCAGGAAGAACTTCGAAAAAGTGAAACGAATGTTGCCTGAATTGAAAAGTTTCTGGTACTCTACAATCCTAAATATTTTATTTAGTTAGTATCATCTAAGAATGGCCAATGTGTTAGCCATTTTCTTAGCAAAACTGCAGCTATATCATGCTTTTCTTTCACATTCCCCGCATGCGTACTCGTGACCGAGTGGTTAAGGTGACAGACTGCTAATCTGTTGGGCTTTGCCCGCGCAGGTTCGAATCCTGCCGAGTACGAAATACATTTTTTGAAGTTTTTTACTTTTTTCTCAATCAACAAGAACATCGAGTTAAAAAAAGAGGCCAAGCCGCTTTTTCTCGATTTAAAATTGCCCAAAGTCACGGCATTTGACATATTAATGCTATTAGCAACTGAGTTTTTGAAAAACAACCATTAAATTATAGGCGCTATTTTCCGCATTTGAAATCAAGAATTTATTGCTTAATATATATTTTTCCAATACTTTTGTTTTTTCCATCAATTTGATATATTTACTTATTAAACGATGTCTGCTTCAAGTTTTGATGAAGCGGATTTTAATTCCCAACGTCAAATGGGCTTTTATCCAGAGCAATCACTGTCACATAAAATGGTCGCTAACAATGCTAAGACACGCAAAAAAGAAGTGTATGAAAGAATCGCTAGGCTGAAATTTTCACATAAACTGCTGAAAGTCACTGAATTCAAGTAAGAATTACGGTTTATACGAACTTTGTTGACTATGAAACAGTGCTGTAGATTTGGAAATTTCGGCACCGGTACAGCACCGGTGGTGCCGATGCCGCATCGGACATTTTTTGTATGAGTTAAAAAAATTATCGAGAAAATTTTAAATTTTTTAAGCTAAAATACAAATATGAAAAATGTTTTTCAACACTTTAGTGCTGTTTGAAGTTGAAATGTACCTTAGATAGGTGTTGCCGGATAGGATATGTACCACTTGCCGGTGCGGCACCGGTTCGGCAACAACCTCTGAAAATTCGGCATCAGGCACCTCACCGGGCACCAGCCTCCAAATTTTCGGCACCGGGCACCAGCGGTGCCGGTGCCCCCCTCGTCGACACCCCCAAAAATTTCGTTCCCGCCTTGGGTCCGACACTTTTTTACCCCGATTTTTGAAGTATTTTGAAAATTTTGATTCGTCAGTCTCATCCAAAATATTGTAAGGATTCCGATTTTGCCAGTCATTTATAAAAATGTTGAAATCTTTTTGCCAGTATGATCAGCGGTTCTCGATATAAGTCCATTTTTTGAAAATAGGTGGCCTTATATCGAGAGGCGCTGGTCTTACTGGCAAAAGTTTTCACATTTTCATGAATGACCAGCGAAATCAGAATCCTTACGATATTTCGGATTAGACTGACGAACCAGGTTCAGCAAAAGACTCCAAAAATAAAGGTACCGTAAATGTTCGAATAGAGCCCCGGGGGCTCTATTTTTCAACCCTCTGAAAATCGGGAAAATTTCGGGTCGATCTCGAGATTTTTGGGTGAAAATTCAAAATCTAAGAAACAGAATCAGTAGAGCTCGTGGGAGTTAAGAAAATGCAATGAACAGCTTTGCAAAATATTGACTCTGCTCCGAGATTCGGACCCTCGAAGTCGAGGGTCGCATTTTTCATTTATTTAAAAATAGTGTTTCGACGTCTCTTAAGTAATTTTTTTATGCTTAAAACGATAAAAAAACTATTTTCGAACACTTTCATACGTCAAAGCTGATTTTTTGCAAAAAAAAATTTTCACCAAATTTTGACCTATTGCCTTGGGCCTTTATGACCTTTTGCCTTGGGGGACCAAGGCGAACCACCTTATATAAGGGTATTCTACCCCGTTTTGGTCACTGGAGCTGGGCAAAAAGATTCTTATATGCATTTTATGATCAAGTGTCTTGCTCGGAATTATGTCTAAGGTAAGTGAGTGCGCGCATCTCTAACCAAACCAAGCCCCCTGCGGCTTGGTTGCTTGGGGTTGAGATGCGCACACCCACATGCCTTAGACACAAATCACTGGAAAGTGACTCTGGATGCATGAAAAAGCATGCATACCAGAGTTTATTTATGCTGTAGGCCCCAATTAACAAAACTATGTTCAAATTCCATCTTTTTGATCTACACTTTAGGTTGGTTCGCATTAGTCTCCTGGGAGACAGAAGTTTTCAGTTTTACCTCTAATTAAAAATTTTTTCGCAAAAAATCAGCTTTTGACGTATGAAAGTGTTCGAAAATAGGTTTTTATCGTTTTAAGCATAAAAAAATTACTTAAGAAACGTCGAAACACTATTTTTAAATAAATGAAAAATGCCCCCCCCCCAAGTGCATAAGTTCCACTTTCAACTGCCCATAATTTTCCAGAAATGTTTTTAAAAAAATTAACGAGAAAGCTAATAGCGAAATGATTCTACCAAAACAATCGGTAAGCAAAAAGCCAGTAGGATCAAGAGTAACTTTTGATACAAAACTCTACTCAACCCGTTTCAAGTGCCAGTAGGATCAAGAGTAACTCTTTATTTGCTGACACTACTAACCAGGGCTTCGAACAACCCACGGTTGTGTGAAATAAGAAAAAAAAGCTTTTGAAATTTTGGTTTCTGCTTCGATTGGGATTCGAACTTCTATCCACACCTGGCCGCTTCGCGTCCCTGTTTTTTGCTTCGAGTGTAATTCGAACTTCTATCCACACCTGGCCGCTTCGCGTCCCTGTTTTTTGCTTCGAGTGTAATTCGAACTTCTATCCACACCTGGCCGCTTCGCGTCCCTGTTTTTTGCTTCGAGTGTAATAAGTACCTCTATCTACGATCGAAATAATCTACGATCTACTATCGAAGCTTAGAAAAGGAAAAAGTACTTTACTGAAGAGGTAGTTAGCAAAATAACTTGTTAGCAAAACGATCAATTAGCAAATGTTCGCATAAATTTTCTGTTAATAACAAATTGGCGCATAATTTTTTTCTTAGCAAATGTCCTCTAAACAAATGTACCTATTAACAAATTTCGTCTTAAATTTTTGGGCTACAGCCACTGTAATTTTGAAAAGTTTTCAGAGACATTACTCTGAAATCGTGGGACAGTTTCTACGATTGTGTTTGCCAAATAGTGGCTGTATTAATTCCCCAAAACGAAGCAGACAGGACATATCTCAGGGTTACTGATGGCACAGAATTTAGCAGGTTTTTGACCTCCATTGCCACACAACTACTTAATTTTTAAAAAATTCATTTTTAGTGGCTGCACAAAAACGTTCCAGGTCAATGATGAAACTGTCGATTATTATCAAAGTAAAATAAGTTGGTGGCACATTTTTTATCAAGAATTTTGTGTTTAATTTAAATTTTTAGATGATCAAGAAAATAATCTATTCTGCGGATTTACCACCGACATTTGCTGCCACGATGAACATGCTAAAGAGGCCCGAAATTATCGCGTAAAACATTAAGTTTCTTCGGGCTTCACCCAGACTCCCGCGTAACACGAGTCGCATAACAAACTTTCAAAGGTTTCCACAACAACTATTTTAATTTTAACCTGTAGTTATCTAATACTCAAAATGACCGCTAGAATCTAGCCAACGTTTTGGTAGTCAGAACTCCTGTGGTTCATATTTAAATGTTTGAGAAATCAAAAAATTAAGTCGCGTTACAGCGTGTTACGTGACTCGACCTACGTAGCACGCTGTCACGCTACTTACTTTTTTGATTTCTCAAACATTTAAATATGAGTTCTAGAAGTTCTGATTACCAGAATTTTCGCTAGATTCTAGCGGTCATTTTGAGTATAAGATGACTACAGGTTAAAATTAAAATAGTTGTTGTGGAAACCATAGTTGGATCACCGCCGCCGCCGCCACCGGCGGCGCCAGGCGGCGGCGGCGAAAATAAGTCTACCGCCGGCGGTGGCGGCGGCGCCGGCGGCGAATATAAGGGCGGCGGTGGTGGCGGCGGTGGCGGCGAAAATAAGTCTACCGCCGGCGGTGGCGGCGGTGGCGGCGGTGGCGGCGGTGGCGGCGGTGGCGGCGGCGGCGGCGGCGGCGCCCGTGGCGGCGGCGGCGGCTTTTAATAGCGCCGCAATTGAACTTATTTTAATAAAACTTGTTTTGCAAATTTGTGACAAGCGTGGCTGCAGCGAAAAAATTTTTATATCAACGCGAAAGCCGGCGGCACCACCGGCGGCGGCGGCAAAATATGAGGTGCCACCGGCGGCGGCGGTGGCGGCAAAATTTAGCAAAATTTTTTCACCGGCGGCGACACCGCCGGCGGCACCACCGGCGGCGGCGGCAAAATATGAGGTGCCACCGGCGGCGGCGGTGGCGGCAAAATTTAGCAAAATTTTTTCACCGGCGGCGACACCGCCGGCGGCACCACCGGCGGCGGCGGCAAAATATGAGGTGCCACCGGCGGCGGCGGTGGCGGCGGAGTAGCGGCCGCGGCGGCGGCGGTGGCGGCGGCAAAATTTAGCAAAATTTTTTCACCGGCGGCGACACCGCCGGCGGCACCACCGGCGGCGGCAAAATATGAGGTGCCACCGGCGGCGGCGGTGGCGGCAAAATTTAGCAAAATTTTTTCACCGGCGGCGACACCGCCGGCGGCACCACCGGCGGCGGCGGCAAAATATGAGGTGCCACGGCGGCGGCGGTGGCGGCGGAGTAGCGGCCGCGGCGGCGGCGGTGGCGGCGGCAAAATTTAGCAAAATTTTTTCACCGGCGGCGACACCGCCGGCGGCGGCGGTGGTGGTTTTTCGGAGATGCACAACTATGGTGGAAACCTTTGAAAGTTTGTTACGCGAGAGTCTGGATGAAGCCTCAGTAAATTTTAATACAGTCGCATCTTTATGTAGTGCGCATATCTCAAGTTCGATCGCGGCTAAGGTTCGACACTTTTTTTACTTTTATTTTCAAAATTTTTTGTCAAATATGACAGCAGGGTTGTTACACAGTTAACTCGACTTTTCAAAAAATTTTGACTTTTTTACTTGTTTTTATTCGATTTTTTTCAAAATTTTGAGCATTTTATACACCAACTAAAAAAACTTAGAATTTTAGCTACATGATGGTGTAAAATTTTTTTAATTTAGTTCAGAAAATTATATCTATTTTATTGAAAACATTTTCGAATAATTTCGAATAAAAGAGTTAACTGTGTAACAACCCTTATCTCAAACATCGCGATTTTTTTGCTCGGAGAAAAATCTTTTAAAGCTAGGCCTGACTCTGGACGCATAAAAAATGTATGCATACCAGATTTGCATACCAGGTTTCAGTATTCAAAACTATGTTCAAATTATATTTTTTTAAGGTTGAAAATCGATAATGGCTGAAATTATCCATGTGGTTTGCCTTGGTCCCCCAAGCGAAAAGTAAAATTTTGGTCAAAATTTTTTTTTCTCGGAAGTTGTCTTCCGCCACCTAAAAACATGTTTTCTACACGTTTCAGGTGCTAAAACACTAAAAAAATTGCCCAAAAGTGGTTTTTTGGAGGACTACATATACAGTCGAACCTCTCTATAAGACCATCCCTGGGGACCGGCCCTAAGTGGTCTTATAGCGGAGTGGTCTTATAGAGAGGTTCGACTGTAGTGTACTTCAGCCCAGATTTATCATTTTGGTAGTGAAATTTTGAGATCAAATTCTTGCTTTACATTTAAACTTCTCATCCTTAGTAATGCGACCGGCTGTTTATAATGCGTGCAGTCGTGTCCGAGTGGTTAAGGAGATTGACTCGAAATCAATTGGGCTTTGCCCGCGTAGGTTCGAATCCTGCCGACTGCGATCCCTTTTTTTTATTTAAAGAACCAGTTGTTGTGCTAATGATGTTTTAACAACTTCAAATTGGTCGGTGCAGAAAAGATTTTTTTGAAATCCAAAAACAAAAATTAAACTAGGCAAAATACCATTGGACAAACAAAAAAATGAAAATTTAATAAAGAGATTTAGCCTGGTGACATAATTCATATTCGCAACTTCCGAGTCAAACAGCTACAAAGCGTGGTAAAACAGCGCGAATTGATTAATTTTATTAGATAACTTTTGCAGGTTGTTTTTGCTTTGAATGGATCAGGAGTTCTTAAAAAGCAAATCTGCAAAATGAGAGGAATAACACTTCTGGAAGACTCCATTGGATCACGTCCCATTCCAAGTGATAGCACCGCTAATAGGTCAGTTTAAGATGTGCAATGGTTTTAGGCCGGTAAAAGTTGGCTTAAAAAGGGTTTCGTATCGGCTAAATTTCGGTTTGCACCCCCACTCAAATTCGGTGTACAGCGACAAGCATGCTAAACTCCCCAGAGATCTTGGTTGGTAACCCAAGCTGATTTTTTCGCAATTTTTATAACATTATTTAAAAAAAATTAAGTTTTTCGAACAAAAATTAGCTTAGGAGACCAAGGCAAACTGAAGAGTGTATATAAAAATTCATCCTTCGTATCGTACTCACTAGGGTTGGATTCGGTTGGTTTTTTGGATCTGTCGGTTTAAAACGGTTTTAAATCGAACCAGTCGGTTTTCAGTGTCGGTTTTTCCAAAACATTTCGGTCGGTTAACCGGACTATAACCGATTTGTCGTAGATAAACCGGTATTTCGAATTCCTTTCGAGACAAAAAATATTTAAATTCGGACTTTTTTTTAAGTTCAAATATTTTTTTTCTCGAAAGGAATTCCAAATTTCACATCGATTTTTGATTATAAGCACTTTGATTTTAAAGGACCATGCAACTTGATAAGCACAGCAATCTGCGAAATTTGAATTCACGCGGGACCATTCATTTTAAAAAAAAATTTATGTAGGAAATTGTTCATTCTGATCGAGAGAATGAAAATTTTTTCATTGAGTGAAATTTTTTTGGAAACACTGGTGAGTACTACGGTTGGATCCGGTTGGTTAACCGAGAATCAATCTTTTCGCCAATAAACCGAAACCAAAAACCGAGTTCATTAAAAGACGAACTACCGAGCGACCACTTCGCAGGGTTTGACTCAGAATTTTGTACTGATTTTTTTGTGCGCTCTCCCTGATTTTTTCACCTTCTGAGTTACCATTAAAAAGACCACTTTATACAGGTCATTTTTTCAGAGCTATTTTTGCCTTCCCTGCAACGATTTGATGTTTTAAATATGCGTTTTGGTGCTTAAATGAAAGAATAAAAAGTATTTAAGTATTCTAATACTTAAATATGCAAAATAAAGTGTAATCCGGCGGTTCCAATCGGTAGAATGTATACACCATTCAACAGAACAAGAAAAGCTGCACCGAGAAGTGCTTTAAAAGACCATGCAACATGATAAGCACAGCAATCTGCGAAATTTGAATTCGCGCGGGACCATCCTAATTTGGTCAATAATGTTTTCGAATTATTTTTTGTTTGCATTTAAAATTTGTTCAAAATTTTGAACCATCCACTAGTCGAGCCCAACGTTGTTTGACATTGCCAGATCGGACCAGTTAGGCTACTTCCACTGCTCTACAGTTATCTACAGGGGGAAACCGTTCTATATTGACCAATAAGTAAGATTCAAAATTTAAATGCACACAAAAAATAATTCAAAAAATTATTGACCAAATTATGGTGGTCCCGCGCGAATTTATATTCCACAAATTGCTGTGCTTATCAAGTTTCATGGTCCTTTAAAGCACTTCTCGGTGCGGCTTTTCTTGTTCTGTCGAATGATGTATACATTCTACCGTTTGGAACCGCCGGATTACACTTTATTTTTCATATTTAAGTATTAGAATACTTAAATACTTTCTATACATTCATTTTAGCATCAGAACGCATATTTAAAACACCAAAATCAAAATTAATCGTTGCAGGGAAGGCAAAAATAGCTCTGAAAAAAATGACCTGTATAAAGTGGCCTTTTTAATGGTAACTCAGAAGGTGAAAAAATCAGGGAGAGCGCACAAAAAAATCAGCACAAAATTCTGAGTCAAACCCTACGAAGTGGTCGCTCGGTAGTTCGTGTGTTAATGAACCCGGTTTTCGGTTTATTGGCCAAAAAATCGGTTTTCGGTTAAGCGACCAGATACAACCCTAGTACTCACCAGTGTTTCCGAAAAAATTTCACTCAATGAAAAAAATTTCATTCTCTCGATATAACACCTAGAAGCCAAGTTTCAAAGGTTTAAAAGATGGCACTATTCTTGTTGGTACCCCCCCCCAAATCATAGGATTTTTTTTCAAAAATTTTTAAGCTATTTTTTGAATTTTTTTGAACTGAAAATCATTTTTAATGCTTTTTATTGAACAATGGTGTGGTTAATTTAGCATGGACGAGTTAAAAAGGATTCAATACGATGTTGAACAATTCTGCTGGCGTCAGAAATATGCGGGTCCTGATATTATGTACAACTTATGGAGCCAAATAGCTGTTGAATATGCGTGCACGTAAATTGTTGTGACAGAAAAATGAAATAAAATGTTAGCGTTTACAAACATACCATGAGAAAAAAGCATTAATAATGATTTTCAGTTCAAAAAAATTCAAAAAATAGCTTAAAAAATTTTGAAAAAAAATCCTATGATTTGGGGGTACCAACAAGAATAGTGCCTAAAGATTAGCATCGATTTTTCGACCCTAGTATAGAATATCTCCTCCCCCCCCAAAAAAGCTTCTAAAACTTAAGTAAAGAGCACCCAAATATATGTTGCAGACCCAAGAAAAAGTGCGTAAAACACTCATTAGTCACAACTTCCATACGCTGGCCTACCCCTAAGCCTAAGGGCTAAGCCTAAACTTGTTGTTCCAAAGGGTAGTTACAATTTTTAGAAGGTCTGATTTGGGGGGTATTCTATACTAGCGCCGATTTTTCCATCATCATATTTTTGTAACATTTTCAGATCAGAAGATGTATCAGCTGAGAATTCGCAATCTTCAGTGAAAAATAGCGTGCAAACTTTTCAGACTAATGAGGTTAACAGCACCCAGGACATAGTCCAGCTACTCCAAATGTCTGAGAGCCAATCTGAATTGGTGGAAGACTCGTTTACTTCAGAAAATATAAACAAAAATAAGGAATTATTCGAATGTTCGCAGTATGAGCTCAGTAATGTGGCAGACAAAATTCAAGAAACAATCAGCAAAGTCAAGCTAGAGCACAAGTTAAAGTCCAGGCTCAGGCGCTTTGATCAGATTCATTTAGAAAATAGCCAAATATTCTTCGACAATGTTTGCCAGGTTAGTTTTTCTACTCTTAACACCAACAGGACTGAACCTAGACAGGAAATCGTCTCGTCACATTTGCATTCTATGTGCATTCCAAATCTGCAAAAAAAGTAAAAAAAAAAGTTTCCTCCAGTGATTTAATCAAGGGCAGGGGTGGACACGGGCCGGCCCGGCCCGCCGGGCTTCGGGCCGGTCCTTTTCTGCTGCGGGCCGGGCCCGGCCCTAAAACCCGGTTTAATTTCTTATTGAATTTCCCGCCAAAAACCACCCAACCAGAGATTCATTATAGTATTGCCGAAATTACCGATTTTCGAAATATGTTATAAATACGCAAAGGTGGCGCGAAGAATCCTCTCCATACCTGCTTCTTCGGCCGAAAATGAAAGGTGGTTCAGCAAGTTGCGTCAACTGGTGGTGGAGTCTCGCGCGAGAAATTGTCGGCAGCGTCGATTTCCTCCATATGTATTGGCCGATTATTGTTAAAAAATAAGATTACATTTGATTGATTTGATTTGTTTGATTTTGGGATATCAATAAAGACTCTTTGTTTTTCTCAAGAAATGTCGAAAATTTTTGAGTATATCTGAAGTAGGGCTTCCGGGACCGGCCCGGGCCGAAGTATCACGGCCCTGGGCCGGGCCGGGCCTCCGAAATTCGGTCCATGCCTGATCAAGGGTGCTTTTTTCGAGCTACTACTAATTTCTATTGCAGTCAAAATTCGATTTAACGTACATCGCCCAAGTTCGTTTCCGCCTAATTTTTTAACTCGATTTTTAAAAGCTTCTCGGGATAATTAGTCTAGTCTGCAAAAATCGCAAATAATTCGAATTTGCCACTCTTTTTGTTTAAAAACTTTTTTTAAAAAACGGTGTAACGCTACACATAAGGTGTAGCCCTGTAGAAATATTGAAAAAATTTGCTCAAAAATTTTGTTGAAACAATTCCACTTCGTAGACTACAATTTTTTCGAAATACCGAATGAGCATGGTACTTTTTTGTTCCGCAAGTCGCTTGATTTTTTGTTTCATGTGGTCTAAGTATCCCTCATATTATCAAAGTCTCTTATCAACTTCTCTTACACTGGAAAGGCACGACCACCCCGTCACTTTTCAAAGAACGTCATGCACCAAAAGATAGCTCTATTGGAACTGGTCACGAAACCGTTCGCGAAATCTGCTACGCGCTGGCTTTTGAAAATTCAAAATGGTACTAATTCGGTGTAGCCCCACACTCCCATTTTCGATTTTTATTTTTCTTTGATGCGACAAACATCTTTCATTTATTCACATAGACACAAGTCAACAATTTGTGACCATAAAAAGAACATACAGTCAAACCTGGGTTATCCGACACCCCAGTTAACCGACACCTCGTTTATCCGACACCATAAGGGCGGTCCTTTTGGGTGTCGGATAACTCAGGTTTGACTGTAATATCATTTCCACCGAACTTTCGGTGCCAAACAAAATCAGAGACATAGCTTTTAAAAACAGAACGATGTGTGCCGTATTCTTCCTTGTGCCTTCTCTTGAATTTTTGCCATGTTGATTCGATCGTCTGAGTGTTTGCACCAGTCTCCGGATCCACGAAATTGACTGAGTGATTCACGGTGAAGTGAAGGAATTCCTCAGGCAGCGAACACGACTAAAACACGACTAAAAATGGAAAATGATAAAAAAATACGTTGTTTAAAAAAATTGTGCAAACTTGAGACACGAAAGCAAAAAATGGGGGTGTGGGGCTAAACCGAATTAGTACCACTTCGCATGTTCGATTCCAATCGATTTCGATTTTAATTTCCATAATCGTAAAGCCCAAGTGCACCCCTAAGTGCACCCCCGCAAGTGCACAGAATTGTGTTGTTAATTATAAGTTTTCGTAAAACACACAGTCCGCCGTTCCCGTGTTAAAGAGCGTCATGCCGTTTAAAGGGGATGCCGGTGCGTTCAAATTTTTCCTAATCATTGAACTTCTGTACGAATTTTTCAACTTGGTTTCTAAAAAAACAAGGCCTAGAATTTAATTTTGGGTAAAGTTTTGTTAGAAACCAAGTCAAAAAATTCGTACAGAAATTCAATGATTATGAAAAATTTCTGAATTGAACGCACGGGCATGCCCCTTTAAAAGACAATTCCAAGCACAAAATTTTGAACTGGAGGGGGTCGGCCTATTGGAGCCTATTGCTGTTTTTCATTAAAAGAATAATTCACAAAACCGAACTTTTTGTCAAAAGTAGTCAATTATAGGTAGGAAAAAGTGTAGCAATTTCAGGTGGTAGGCCGGTTGGTACCTAAGAATACTCCTCAAACAGGGCTCATTTATCTGAGGGTATCTGATGGCACATGTTGGCAGGGGTTAGTAACATCCAACTCCAACTTAAACATTTACTTCAAATATAATTTTTTAGTGATGTGCGTAAATTTGAGTTCATGGATGTTTTAGTGGATGAAGATAAAAGCGAAATCAACCGCCATTTTAATGACTTATTGTGGACCACTTCGAATGGATTGGCCACTTTGGATGTGGCTTGCTATGACGAACATGCACAAGAAGCACTCAAACTAGTAGTAGGCATTTTTAAAAATTAAAAAAAATAGCAATTAAATATAGCAGCGGTCTAGAAACAGCGCTGTAAATAATTTTTCATCGCGTCACGACTGGCATACTAGTAAAATAAATTTGAAACCCGGAATTTAAGCAGTGCTGTAAGTGGCACCGGTGCTTCACCGGCAGCTCAACGTATCGCACCGGTGCTTTGAGCTGGTGCCGGTGCAGAAATTTTCGGGGTCGGTGCCGTAATTCTAAGATTTACAACACTGGTTTCAAAGGGGCAGATGGGCATGACATCAGGCCCCCAACTTCAACTTTCTCAAGTGGAGCGATAATTTTTCTAATTTTTTCAGTCAAGGGGGGTTGGTAATAATTTGGTAACCCCCTGTGGTTTTTGGCAATTTTTGCCTTGGTACAAAAAAATGATGCTGGGTCTTTGGAGGCTATGAGGTGGGGAGTGCAAAAGTCTTTATGGTAGTTGTAGAGGACCGGTTGGCTCTTTTATTATTTTTATCTTGAGAATCCAGAAATATGAGATTTGAACATAGTTTTGTTGACTGGGGCCTACCGCATAAATAAACTCTGGTATGCATGCTTTTTCATGCATTCAGAGTCACTTTCTCGGCCCCGAAGGGGGCCACAGGGGGACCAAGGTAATCGAGAAATTTTTTTTTTCGAAAAACGTCCTTCCCACACTTTTTTTTCGTCTTTTCCATCGTCTTTAGGGCTTGAGACATACTTTCCATTAAAAACGCACTTTTGAGCTACCCCAAATAGTGTACTCCTGCCATTACTGCTATGACCCTTCCCCACACATCACTTCAGTTTTTAAATTTTCCGATTAAAAAAGATATAAGCCTGGGCTTAGTATTTTATTCAAACATATGAACACTCTAACCTGATTTGTGAAAATTAGATATTTTCACAAAGTATTGGCGCTACTTGCATATACCCCCCCAAATCAAGTTTTTTTTAAATGTTCCCGAACACCTTATATCGACCTAAAATCGCCTCAGGAGTTAGAAAAAGACATTATTTTCAGGTTCTGGTCAATAAAAAAAGAGTTTTTCGCATTTTGAAATTTCGACAAAATTGAAGTTCGCCCTTTCGGTTCAGAGTTTTTCGTACCTGGTATGGCCTCAATGACAATTAAAACTTTTACCTACTGCCTGGTCGGTTAGAGATGCGCGCACTCACTTACCTTAGACATAATTCCGAGCAAGACTCTAGATCAAAAATGCATTTAGAGGTTCTTTTTGCCAAGTCCCATGTTGAAAAACAGGGTAAAACAGTCATATGGTCGAGATTTCAAAATGCCCGAAACTCGATTTTTTATATACTAGAACTCAAAAATAATGTCTTTTTGGGGTACTAATTCGGTTTAGCCCCACACCCCCATTTTTTGCTTTCGTGTCTCAAGTTTGCACAATTTTTTTAAACAACGTATTTTTTTATCATTTTCCATTTTTAGCCGTGTTTTAGTCGTGTTCGCTGCCTGAGGAATTCCTTCACTTCACCGTGAATCACTCAGTCAATTTCGTGGATCCGGAGACTGGTGCACACACTCAGACGATCGAATCAACATGGCAAAAATTCAAGAGAAGGCACAAGCAAGAATACGGCACACATCGTTCTGTTTTTAAAAGCTATGTCTCTGATTTTGTGGAAATGATATTATGTTTTTTTATGGTCACAAATTGTTGACTTGTGTCTATGTGAATAAATGAAAGATGTTTGTCGCATCAAAGAAAAATAAAAATCAAAAATGGGAGTGTGGGGCTAAACCGAATTAGTACCCTTTTTTGAACTCCTGAGGCGATTTTGAGTCGATATAGGGTGTTTGGAAACACTTTTAAAAAAAAGTTGATTTGGAGCGGGGGGGGGGTATATGCAAGTAGCGTCAAAGTTTTTGATCAACTTGAAATTTTAGCCTGGAGATATAATCAAGTTTACCAATCTGCGTGTCAAGAAACTAGACTCAATTGCAGTGGTCACATTAAATGGTGGAGGAGAACGCTTCAACAGAGGAATTACTCTACTCTCGAAACACAAAATTTTAATTCCGTTACAAACAAATGGGTATAAATTTATTTATTTCTCCTCACCTTTTTATAATTTTTTTTGTCAGTATGTCCAACTATTCGGACGATGAAGATGAAATTTGTTTTCCAATTGCTGACTCCTTGGAAAACCCACTGAAAAAATGCAGAAATACGGAATTTTCTGAAGATGAAGTGGTGGAAGAAAGTCCACCTAGGTGGTAAAACTGTGTAGCAAAAAAATACTCGGTATAATTGTTGTTAAATACTCTTCCATAAATGATGTTATAAATTTTTTGAAACAACTTTTTTATCGAAAAAAAGCGTAAGTAAAACAAAACATTTAGGCTACTTTCTCAATGAATTTGGGACTCAGTGCGAAACTTCACGTACTTTTGGATGTACTTTTTTTTTTAATTGAGCAAAAAAATTATGTTAATACCGTTTTGTAGCTGAGATACAGGGCTTTTTAATGAGCTATTTGAAAGTTACATCTGATTGAAAAAATTTGGAGAAAAATGCAAAGGTTGGCACTCAGTCCAATACATGGCTGAGTGTCGGACTCAGTGTCAGACTTAGGATTGGGATATTGTCCGACAATTGCAAAAGCGGACAATTGTCCGACAATTGTCCGAAAAACGGACAATTGCAAAAATGTTTCAGAAATTCCGTGTCAAAAGAACATCTAACTCTTCTTGCTCATCTTTGGACGTGGATTCGAAAAACCGCTTCATAGTGCCCAAGCTTGATTGAGAAGAAGTTTACGGCCGTACTTGCTTTACCCTCTTGGACTTTGGTGAATGGCTTTCGCTTCGACGAGCAGCAGGCTTATTCAATAGCCGGTCGACTTCCTTTCTTGTTTCTGTGCCGATCTTGTTACAACTCTGAAAAAAAATGTGAATACAAAAAATCTGACAAATATAACCTCCAAATGTTTCTCCATTCTGCCAGCGTTGTTGAAGTAACGTCCAGACTTGGTCATTTCGCAATTAGGGTTGCAGAAGTTGCTATAACCAAAGGATCCTTTATGCTCTTCTTTGCGCGTGAAGTATTTCCAGCACCACGAAAGCGATTTAGTTCCCTTCGACATGATCGAGCCTGAAAATTAACCCTTAATTACAACAAAAGTTGAGCAGCAAAATAAAACAGAAGACATTTTTTGAAGCAAAATAACTATTTCTCTCTTAGAATAAGCTTTGAAATATTCTTCCAAGACAAAAAAATTTCAAATTATCTATTTTTGCAATTGTCCGATTTCTATTTGACGGACAATTGTCGGACAATTGTCATGGACAATTGTCCGAAGTCAACCCTAGTCAGACTGACAAGGGAGCCTCGCGAACTTGTTTTTCTCTCGCCCAGGAGACTTTGGTCTCATTCGATAGCCAGTATGCGACTTTAACACGGAAATTCATGACTGTAATAACGGTTCCTAAAAATACCTTAGACTTGGAGTTGGGATGCGCACACATACCTCAGACTTGGAGTTGGGATGCGCACACATACCTTAGACTTGGAGTTGGGATGCGCACACATACCTTAGACTTGGAGTTGGGATGCGCACACATACCTCAGACTTGAGTTGGGATGCGCACACATACCTTAGACTTGGAGTTGGGATGCGCACACATACCTCAGACTTGGAGTTGGGATGCGCACACATACCTTAGACTTGGAGTTGGGATGCGCACACATACCTCAGACTTGGAGTTGGGATGCGCACACATACCTTAGACTTGGAGTTGGGATGCGCACACATACCTCAGACTTGGAGTTGGGATGCGCACACATACCTCAGACTTGGAGTTGGGATGCGCACACATACCTTAGACTTGGAGTTGGGATGCGCACACATACCTTAGACTTGGAGTTGGGATGCGCACACATACCTCAGACTTGAGTTGGGATGCGCACACATACCTCAGACTTGGAGTTGGGATGCGCACACATACCTTAGACTTGAGTTGGGATGCGCACACATACCTCAGACTTGGAGTTGGGATGCGCACACATACCTCAGACTTGAGTTGGGATGCGCACACATACCTCAGACTTGGAGTTGGGATGCGCACACATACCTTAGACTTGGAGTTGGGATGCGCACACATACCTTAGACTTGGAGTTGGGATGCGCACACACCTTAAAATTGGAGTTGGGACTTCCCTCTCCATACAACCCTTTGACCTTTTTCAAAAATATCTTAGTGACCTGTTTTGTCCCTTTTCATCCCAATATAGCCCTTTACTCCTCTAAAAATAGTTCTAAACCAAATTTCTGACGACATTAGGGCAATTATTTTTCAATGTTGGGTAGCATCACAATTAACCTTGTTTCATTGAACTACTAAACTTTCATCGGACTACTGAAGTGCAATAGTACCAAAATGCCTTTATTATAAGTTCAAAACAAAAACGTGAAAAAAACAACAGCCAAAGACGCCCATTTTAGCCGAAAGTTTACAACCCAATGATTCCAGTAACACTTTATTTTCCCTAGAAAGATCCCTGATTGTATTCAAAAATATTTTCGAAGGTAGAGCGTAGCAAGAGTAGTTAATCAGCAAAGTCTGTAATATGAGGTTTTCTTATAGGCATGGTTTCTCATAGGCAGGCTTATGACATTCAATTTAATTAATTGCATGATGCTTTGGATTTCTTCTGTGTTCTGCTAAATGTCCTCTGTCCTTTTTGCCTTTTGTTTCTACTTCTGTCGCATAAGAAATTTTCAATGCGTGCTCGATGTCTGCAATTAAATCCTCTTGGTCTTCGCAGCCGACTGAGATACGAATCAGATTGTCAGTGATGCCAAGTTCATCTCTAACTCGTTTTTCCACTGAGACGAAAGCCATCAGAGACGGAATTTGAACCAAGCTCTCAACTCCACCTAAGGACTCTGCAAGGGTGAACAGCTAAATTTGTATTATGTTAATTTTTTTTTAGAAAAATCACGAATATACTTTTAAATGAGCTACAAAATCTCTGGACATCTGAAGTTCTCCATTCAAATAAACGCTGACCATTCCACTCATACCCGTCGCCTGTTTTTTATGCACTGAGTGTTGAGGATGAGTTTCCAGTTCAGGGTAAATAACCTTAAATAAAAATCTTGTTAAACCCTTGACACAGTTTTAACTAGGGTTGCTGAATGGGTGAATACCCGGGTAAATACCCGGGTATTTACCGGTAAATACGAAAAAAACAACAAGGGGACCAATACAAAAAATGGGACCGATTCTTAACGAGACCTGCTATACCTTAGTCCCCCAAATTAAAAAAAGCAAAAAAAATTTTAAAGTGCTAAAAAATGCGTATGGAAAGTATGGAAGTTGTGACTAATAAGTGTTTTACGCACTTTTTCTTGGGTCTGGAACATATATTTGGGTGCTCTTTACTTAAGTTTTAGAAGGCATAAATTTGGGGGGGGGGGGGTTGGTATTCTATACTAGGGTCCAATTTTTTATAGTGTCCGTCTTTGTACCTTCGCCACAGCCTGGTGATTCTGCAAATACTTAGCGACTGCCAGACCATTTGAGTGATGTTGTTTCATTCTTAAATGCAAAGTCTTAACTCCTCTATTTACTAAATAGCAATCAAAGGCAGAAGGAACACTTCCAATATCTGAAAAAGTATATATTTTGTCAAAGCACCTTCTTTATTTTATATATATATTTCTTTGAAACCCCCTTGGGAACTTGTGGAGACGAGATATCCCGGTAGGGCCAATGTAATAGATCGTTATTTGATGAAGTGCAAAATTTAAAAACTTTTTGCTTTTTTACACGAGGTCCTATAGACCGCGTTTCTGCCCCTAAATGCCCCAAAATGACCAAAGAGTATTCTCTAAGCCAAAAGAGGCAAAACGCGAGCCAAAAACGCGAGTAACTTTTTTGAGCAGAAAGGGGAGTCAAGTTTCTGCCAAATGATGGTCTAGGATATTGGCCCTACCGGAATATATCGCCGCCACAGGTTTCCATTTCCGTGTTAACCCTGAGATCAGCTCATTAATGGGTCGCTTACAATCAGTGCTCGGAGGTCGTACTCGTACTTCGTACTCGTACTACGAGTACGAAGTACGAGAGAAAAAAAAGGTCAGTACGAGTAGAATACGAAATACGAAACCAAATAATAAGAGGTACGAGGTACGACTACGAGGTACGAAGCAAAAATTAAGGGTACAACCAAATTCGAAAATTCCGAGCACTGCTTACAGTGGGGGTATAAGGTGCGAGGTCGAGGTGCGAGGTCCGTTTCTAAAATTTTATTTTTTATATTGGAGAGCTGGAAAGTTTCTTTTATTCAGTAGCGGACCTTAAGAATAGGTCAACCAAGTTTTAAGATCAGTAAAACGACAAAAGCTGACTGAGCTACGGCACCTTAACCCATTGATGCGCATCGGTACCAATTTGGTATAAAAAAATTGCCTTCCCCCCTTTTGATTTAAATTTGAATTTAAAATTTAATTTGCTTCAAGACACTTTTCTTGGCTTTTTTCGCATCAAATAACTCAAAATTTGAAAAATTGATTTTTATGCTAAACATGACAATAACGGTCTAAAGTGAATAAAACAAATCATAGTTTGCTGGAATGAAAACATTTCCGAGAATGAGCCGCATCTTGCCCTGCTGAGAATATACATGGACCGTCTATCGCTTGATGAAGATGATGAGGAAATGTTGACCGGATTTGTTCATTTGTTCCGACAGCAGGCGATGCGATCGATGAAATTCATATGAATGGTTCATAGGGATCTCGAGGCCAAGATGTGCTCTGTGCGATGGGCGAGCGCGGAACATATGCGAGAAATGTGCGGTTGGTCTGTGTGGGAAAAGATTTCAAAGCTTTCCACTTGAATGAATAAAAGGTTGCATTGCGTTGTTATTGTGTTGTCGATGAGTAAACTGCAAATAAAAAATTACCGTTTATTTGTGTGTTTTTACGAATACTGTTTTGAGCAATTTTTTTGAAAAAATTTTTTCCGAAATTTTTGAAAAATTCGGCCAAAAATGGGTTAAAGACCTCGACCTCGCACCTCCATTGTAAGCACCCTACAACTGAAAAAGTATAAAAAATACAGTGTGCAAGGGATTCGAATCAGCAACCTTCAATTGTGTTTAAATTGGAATTTAAACGATTTCCATGCGGACCAGATACGGACAGTAGATGTACTCCCCCACCTTTTTAACCGTCAC
Source organism: Ditylenchus weischeri (assembly GCA_029231635.1). Taxonomy (NCBI): domain Eukaryota; kingdom Metazoa; phylum Nematoda; class Chromadorea; order Rhabditida; family Anguinidae; genus Ditylenchus; species Ditylenchus weischeri. The sequence continues at coordinate 51,056 of JAMRYI010000609.1, read as the reverse complement.
AAATGCGCTGGTTTTTACAATTGTCAATACAATTGTAAAATAACTCAACAATAAAGTACGAAAAAATTCGATTTTAAATACTGACGTTAATAAATAAAAAGACAATAACGGTCTAAGAGTGAAGAAAAAACAAATCATCGTTACAAAAACCTGCTTTAGTAATTTAAATTACCGTATTTCCTCTAATAAAAGCCCTCGCCAAAATCCGGATTTTTTTAAATTTATTCTTCGTTTTATTGATACACTTTTTTGGTCTTCATCCCACTCATGTTATAAACCAAAATGTAGCTGGGAGCCAGGGAAATGCAAAAAAAAATTTAAAAATTCCGGATTTAGGGGAGGCCTTCATTATAGGTAACTAGGGACAGCAGGCGCCTATATCGTATTTTGAAATTCAAATATAAATCCACTTTTCACTTTGAAAGGGCAAAATCTCAATTTTTTTTACAGTAATCTTCAAATCTGATTTCGAAAGGTTCTCCGCCATTAAAAGAGCTTCCGAATGAGCATGAACATGCAAATAAAAATATTACACTAAAAAAAGTTTTGCTTCGTGACCAAATGGGCACTCATAAATTAACCTTGAAATCCACTTTTCACTTTTAAGAGGCAAAATCTCAATTTTTTTCCTGAAATCCCCAAATCTGATTGCGAAAGGTTCTCCGCCATTAAAAGAGCTTTCGAATGAGCATAAACATGCAAATAAAAATATTACACTAAAAAAAGTTTTTCCTTGTGACCAAACATGTACTCAAATTGGCGACAGACATTCCCCGTCCCAAATACTATATAGAGATACGGTCTGATAGTCCATAGTCAGTTTTTTCATTCCTTCGGTCAAATGACCGAAATCTACCCCAATTTTTTTTGCTGATTGAAATGCTCAAAAAATAACTTCTTTGTTGAGCTAATAAATGGTCATCTATCTTTTGGCTGTTTGTTATCACGGCCCCCATCATGACATCATTGTGACCGTTGATGTATTTGGTTACAGAGTGCACCACCACATCAACACCGAGGGTAATCGGGTTCTAAAAGCAACTATTAAGAGGAAAAGTTATTATATTTTTCAAATACCTGGAAAAATGGAGACATGAAAGTGCCGTCTATTACTACAATGATATCCTTGTCGAATCCTTTAACAATTCGAACCAGCTCTTCTATGTCAACTAGCTTCATCAAAGGGTTGGATGGACTTTCAAACCACACTATCTGAATTTTATATGTGTAACGTAGACAGGCTTATTAATATTTTTGTTCCGCCTCCACCCATTTTGGTCAAAAAATTATATTTTTTGGTTCTTATCCTTTATCCCGACCCCACCCTAATTTAAAAGGGTGCCGGGATACTGGAAAATAGCCTAAAAGTATGGAAATTGAACAAATTTTTGTCAGCTTGGTCCTTGGTGAGTTAAAGTACAACCAACTCCACACCCGGCGATGGAAAGGTCTCAAAAGAAGGTTTGTTCGACTACTTCAAGGGCACAACCACACGGACTCCTATTTCGACGCAATCTACTTCCAGCGGACAGTCTCAATTGATGGTGGCGTACAAGAGTGAGTCGATTTAATTTGATTAATTTAATCTACTAAAAGCCGAACACAATTTTAAAGCCGAAGCTCAGCCAATATGTGGACCATAACAACAAGTGCTCGTTCATGGTGGAGTTCGATGGGAAGATGCATCCGTGTGGAGCGAAGGTTGGTTTTATTACGGCTGGTGTTAGCGAACAGATTCCAGCAAGACATATTTCAGACGGACAAACATAACGTGGGAAGGCGTTTCCGGGACAAACATGCCGACTACCAAGGAGAGCCTATATGTCAACTCGCGCTAAAATGTATTCGAGGAAACCTGGATTTTATCGACTGAAGGCTGAGTTCCTCAGTTTTGAGGAAAATTTTTGTCTTCCTCATCGTCTTCAAAAATGTTTCTCTCCTCTTCTTCTGAGGAGAGGAAGAGGAGAGGAATGAGGATGAGGAAGTCACAACACTGTTGGGAATACTTTTAAATATCGGGCTTACGATAGCGCAAAAGATGCGCTAGAATGTGTAGAATAAAAAAAAAATTTCTCTGAGCAAACAGCGAAAACCTGAACCGACTCAACTCCAATAAAGAGGGAGGCAAACGAAATTGTGAACAAAAAGCCCTTTACGATCTGCCCAAGAGCTTGTACAATTACTTTTTAAATAACGCTCTCTCCCACTAAAGTCAAAGTAAATTGCATTGAAACACATTAAACATACATCGTTTTCACCTTTTTTGACTAAAAAGGCTAACATTGATTTAAATAATACGTGAAAAAACTGTCTACCTGTGTGGAGTGGTATTAAATTTTTGACAAAGTTCAAGATTTTTAGTACAAAAAGTCTTGAGAAATTTTTTTGTGTAAGCAAAATTTAGTGAAGGAAGTGATTCGGGCGCATTTGTCAAACAATCACAGTAAAAAGAAAGAACTAAAGTAGTGCCCTCCCCTTTGGGGGGTTTATTAATGCGGTATCTGTTTGAAAAAGAACTTTATTTTGTTATAGAAATCAAAATTAGAGACAGAAAAATGCCTTCCAACGGGATCCTGGGGCGGGATTTCGGGGAAAAATTTTGACCGGGACCGGGACGGGGTTTTGGTCGAAAATTGGACCGGGACCGGGGTTTTCAAAACCAAAAACCGGGGTCCCGGCCGGGACCCCGGTCATAAAGCGAGATTTTCTCAATAACACGTTAATAATATACGATCGGATATAGAAATAAGCGGCTCAAATATTGGCTGGTCGACGATTGCAAAAGGAAGATTGGCACAGGCAATATGATGCATGACCTTCTTGTCCAGTGATGAGAGTTCCCTTAAAGATACATAAAATGCCATATACAGAAAACTATGAAGTAATCTTATATAGTATTTGGCATGTGTGGGTGGATGGGTGGTTAACGCTTTTTTACTTCGAAGGCCAGAACGGGTCGTAGATAGCGAAATCACTTTTGTCGCTAATACCATCGTGTTCCCCAGAATGTCAGCTTTCGTTTTAAAAAAAGAACAGGCGAAAAAAATGAGTTCTAGTAAGGGATATACCTATTTTTATGAATGAAGTCATAGCCCCTCATTGAAGTTTCGAAATACTATAGAGGCGCCGATAGGCGCCTGTAGTCCCTTGTGATTAAATAATACCTTTCGGCAAAATCTTCACAAACTTGTCCATCGAGTTCTTCTGAGACGCTTGCTTCTCTTCCACTACCTCCGGCTTGATGGCGAAATCATCGTACGTTTTCGCGTGAACAAAGAACCCCTACTGTAATCCGACATCTTGATGATTTTCTGACATGCTTCACATTTCGCTTCGGTAGCCGATAGTTTTGCATAAAGTCCGATTTCCCAGATTGCACTCATCTGAAGATACAGAAAATAACAGACAAATTGCTGGGAGATAAGTGAGAAAAAAGCACTCAAAATACAACGAATGAAAACTTTACAGAAATATATATTAATGAAAAAATCTATGTGCTTAAAAATTTAACCAATTTTGACATTTGTTTTCGAAATTTTGATCCCCGGTATATGACCAAAACCGGGACCGGGATTTTTGAAAATGTCGAAAATGTTGAAAATTTCGGGGCAAAAATTTGACCGGGACCGCGACGGGGTTTTGGTCAAAATTTGGACCGAGCGGGACCGGGATCCCGCCGGGATCCCGGTCCCGTTTCTGTCTCTAATCAAAATTTATGGCCCTTAAATGGAGTCTGAAAGACCCCTAATTTTATTAGCTAATTTCAATTTCGAAATGATTATTCCGTCATAAAGTGTCACCAGTTGTTATTATGTTATTTGATCTCAAGTGAAGTATAAAACAAACCTTTGGACTTTTTTTTCCTTTTAAATGTTTCTCTTCAAAAGTTTCCAAATTTGTTAGATCAGCAAAATCTAATTCGAAATTATAACGTTTAACGCCTTCTCGAAAATGACCACTTGTTCCTGAAAAAATTTTAATTGAATTTGCAAAACCAGATCGAAAAATTTGTTTGTTTGTCAGTTAGCGAAATTTTTTAATTTTAAGTGTTTTTAAAGGGGCATATTTTGAAAGGCGAATACCAATGAAGTTCAAACAAGAATTTAAGCGACGCCTTTTAGTAAAAGTTGAGGAAAAAATAGGCTTTTCACCCTATACCGACCTAAAATCACCTCAGGAGCTCAACAAGACCTTTGAGTTCTGGTCAATAAAAAATTGAGTTTTGGGCACTTTGAATTTTCGACGGCTCTATATGTGTTGGGGGTCCTCCAGAAAAAAACATGCCTTGGTCCCCCCTGTTGATTTTTTCGAAAATTTATTTGCCCGAAAGTCTCAAAAACGTGTGTGAAATCGTATGAAATTACATATTTTTTCAGAAAAATGTACTTCACCGAAAACGAGAGGTTTATCGTCGATTTCAATGCTTGCGAAGACATAGACTTCTCGCAAATCAATCTTCAACAAATTTTTTCACTAAACAATATCAATAGACAATATTGATGTCATTAATAGTATGGTGTTTGCATAGCTCATCTTTATTGGTGTCAAGCTTTCTGCGTTGTTGTTCTGCGTCAAAGAATAATTTTTTTCGAAAAAAAAATTAAAATCAATGGGGGGACCAAGGCAAAAAATTTTGAAATTTTTTCGAAAAAAATCAACAGGGGGACCAAGGCATGTTTTTTCAGGAGGACCCCAACACATATAGAGCCAAAAAAATCAACAGGGGGGACCAAGGCATGTTTTTTTCGGGAGGACCCCCAACACATATAGAGCCAAAAAAATCAACAGGGGGGACCAAGGCATGTTTTTTTCGGGAGGACCCCCAACACATATACAGTCGACTCTCTATATAACATAACTCTACATAACATAAAACTCCTTATAACATAATACTGGAAACGATTTGGTTGGTCGCCCCTAAATTAAGCCAAATCGACTCTCTATATAACATAATTCTACATAACATAAAACTCCTTATAACATAAGTTTTCTCGACCCCAGCCCATAGATTGCCTCTATATAACATAATCTCCTAAAATGTCGAATAAATCGAACGTTGAATTTGTTTTGTTTTGAGAAGAAATTTATGCATTGTTTGGTGACCACAATTCATAATATTTCAATTACTTTTGTTTGATGCTGTTGTGTAACTTGTTTTGTTCCAGCATCGATATGAACACTTCAAGCAAGAAGCGTCGCGTCATTTCTCTGAATGTGAAGAAGCAAATCGTCGACGCTTCGACGAATTCAAATCTGCCCGAACTCAGCAAGCAATTTGCGCTGCCGGTGCCAACAGTTCAGTCAATTCTAAAGAACAAAGCGGCCATTCTCAGCGCAGTTGAAAAGGGCGGAGATGCAAAACGTGCGCGTCTTAAGCTGGTCAAGAGCGAGGATTTGGAAGAAGCTCTTCTGCTGTGGTTCAAGGACGCCAGAAGCAAAAATGAGCAAATGTCGGGCGACATCCTCAAGGTATGTTTTGGGTTCTTTTTTTTAAGCACGGTTTTCTTGTTTGAGACAAAAGCGATGGACTTGGCTAAGGTTCTCGGCGTCGTTGACTTCAAGGCAAGCGAAGGTTGGCTAAGCAAGTTCAAGCAAAGGCACTCGATCTTTTTCAAAAGGAATCAAGGAGAAGCGGCAGAAATCGACTTGGAGGCACTCGGCAATTGGCAGCAAGAAGTCCTGCGCGAAGCAATCTCACACTTCTCGGCCGACGACGTCTTCAACGCAGATGAAACAGGTCTCTTCTGGCAGCTACTGCCTAACAAAACATTGGCATTTAAGGGTGGGTTTTGAGAATTTGTTGATTTACTGGTGAACATTGCGTTTTCAGGAGAGCGGTGCACGTCGGGAAAGAAAAGCAAAGAGCGCATCACAGTCCTTGTTGGGAGCAACATGAGCGGAACAGAGAAACTGCCCCTTCTGGTGATCGGCAAGTCAGCAAAGCCTCGTGCGTTCAAGAACAAGGAAGTTCCGCTCGACTACAAGGCCAATTGCAAAGCGTGGATGACTGGTAATATTGCTTTGTGCTTTGCATGGTTGAGGATTTAAGGATTTTCAGCAGATTTGTTCGAGGAGTGGCTAAAGCAATGGGATCGAAAACTGAAGCGTGAAGGAAGGCAGGTTCTGCTCTTTTTGACAACTTTCCGGCCATTCGAAGATCCAGCTGGAACAAATCACGATCAAGTTCCTACCACCAATACGACTGCCGCATCACAGGTTCATTTTGGACGATTTACAGTGGATAAACATTCTTTTTTAGCCGATGGATCAGGGGATCATTCAGAACTTGAAGGTCCACTATCGTCGCTTTCTCCTACGTGAAAGGATCGCTGCTTTCGATGAAGGCCGAATTCAAGATGGACCTTTTCAAAGCTGTTCAGTTCCTGCGAAGATCTTGGTCAGATGTCAAGCAGGAAACGCTATTAATTGCTTCAGGAAGGCCGGATTTGTAAAAACGTGGAGGTTGGTTTTCATTCACTAGAGATAAACATAATTATTGGATTTAGGCTGCGGAACCAACACTCGAAGACCGAATCGATGCGGAAGTCCAACCTATGGGAGAAGAGCAAATTATGGGAGAAGAGCAAATTTGTGGTCCAATCAACGAGCTAAACACTTTGTGGGCCGAAATGGAAGCAATGAAGCTGTGGAAGGAGATCTAGACGACTATTTGGCGGTGGACGATCAGCTGGTGACCGGTGGAACACGCACTCTGGCAGAAATTGTGGCGGACGTTTCAAAAGCAAATGCGGAAGAGCCGGAAGCGAGAAGGTAATGCTTGATTATTTCGCTTTTATTGGTTTTCGTTTCAGTGACACTGAAGTGATGGAAGTCGAAGAAGAGTCAGTGCCACCAGTTACCAGAGGAGAAGCAACCGCTGCACTCAAGATCTTACAGCGATACGTGGATGAGAACACCAGGGATTTAGCCATACTCCATCTTACCGACCTACTCGACGATTTCCTAGCTCAAGAACGCTTGAAGAAAATGAAACAAAAAAACCTCTTAGATTATTTTACTGTTAACCACTGATCGTTTGTTTGAATATTGAATGTTATTGTTGGTTAATAAAGCTATTTTGTGAGAAACTCTATATAACATAATTGTTGAAGAGTTTTAGAATGAAAAACTCTACTTAACATAAAACTCTATATAACATAACCTCTACATAACATAACTTTTTGGCCGGTCCCTTGAGTTATGTTATATAGAGAGTAGACTGTAGAGCCAAAAAAATCAACAGGGGGACCAAGGCATGTTTTTTTTTCGGAGGACCCCCAACACATATAGAGCCAAAAATCAACAGGGGGACAAGGCATGTTTTTTTCGGGAGGACCCCAACACATATAGAGCCAAAAATCAACAGGGGGACCAAGGCATGTTTTTCAGGAGGACCCCAACACATATAGAACAAAAATCAACAGGGGGACCAAGGCATGTTTTTTTCAGGAGGACCCCAACACATATAGAGCCAAAAAAAAACAGGGGGACCAAGGCATGTTTTCGGGAGGACCCCAACACATATAGAGCCAAAAATCAACAGGGGGACCAAGGCATGTTTTTCAGGAGGACCCCCAACACATATAGAGCCAAAAAATCAACAGGGGGGACCAAGGCATGTTTTTTTCGGGAGGACCCCCAACACATATAGAGCCAAAAAAATCAACAGGGGGGACCAAGGCATGTTTTTTTCGGGAGGACCCCCAACACATATAGAGCCAGCTATTCCACTATTTGACTGCTTTACCATGTTTTAGTGACTGGAGCTGGGCAATCATAAGTCTTGCTCGGAATCATAGTGAAAGTAACTCTGAATGCATGAAAAAATGTATGCATACCAGAGTTTCTTTACGCAGTAGGCCCCAGTCAACAAAACAATGTTCAACATCTTCTTTTTCGTATAAAATTGGCCCCTTTTCGGTCCCTTTCTACCCCAATAAAGCCCTAAATTAGAGATGATGGCTTGACCTTTTCGAGACGGGACGGGTCAGAATTCAAATTTAAAAATTTCGGGACGGGACACCGGGACGGGACAGGTGCCAAAAAATTTCCGGGCGGGATTCTGGGACGGGACGATTCTCTAAAATTAACGGGACGGGACGGAATTGTCCCGTCCCGTCATCATCTCTAGTTGACTGTAATTAGGGCCTGAATCCCTTTTAAAATGCTCAAAAAGGGTACTTTTAGGTGCCTCCGAAACTCAATTTTTTATTGAGAAAAACTCAAAAATAATGTCTTTTTCGAGCTCCTGAGGTGATTTCAGGCTGATACAGGGTGTTTAAGGAGACTTTAAAAAAAAGAGTTGATTTGGGGAGAGTATATGCAAATGGCGTCTGAAAACTCTAATATACCAGTATGTGTCATAACTCTTCACCTTTTTTTTCAAATTTTTAGTCAGAATCAATTTTTTTCTTTTTCGCATATTTCTTCATGAAATTCTCCATTTTTCATCGAAATGTGACCTGTGTTCAAATTAAGCATTTTTTAGATGCCTTGAGGCCTTGTGCGCTCAAGACCAGCCGGATTTTTTTGTTAAAGGAATTTCAAAGCTCAAATTGTTGAGGCCGAAGGAAATTATTTTGATGAATGATAGTTGCTGTTATGAAATATGTTATGCGTTGCCTTGAATAAAGATTTCACTGTTATTTGGAAATGATTTTCTATGAAAGAAATGAAGAAATATGCGAAAAAGAAAAAGTCGATTCTGACTAAAAATTTGAAGAAAACGCGAAGAGTTATGACACATACTGGTACATGCTTTTTTTTTTTAAAATTTTGTTTAAATACAGGGTGGCGCAACGTAAACTGGTGAATGAATTTTTGCCATAACTTTTTATTTTCAAAGATTTTGACGAGATCTTTTTTTTAAAAGAAAGCTGAATAGATGAGAAAGCGAATGATACCAAACTTGCGGTAAAAAACTTTATTTGAACACACTCAACAACATTTCAGAATTCTTTGAATCGATCTTCGACTTGGCATCCCCTCGACATTTGTTGCCCAACGAACGCTTGAATGTGGCATGGCTTTGAAAAAATCGATGACCTCTGTTTTCTCTTCCGTTCTCACTGTCTGAAACAAAGAAAGCAAACCGTGCAAGCAGATCACGCAAATCAAAAACCAACCTTGATGTTTGGCCTCATTTTCCTTTCGACGCTGCCTTGCCCCTTGAACTTTGTGTACCAATCCAGAATTGTGTCTCGCTTTGGCACCTTTGCATGAATTCCTAGCTCCCTTCGGTATCGAACGCTGAACGCTGCGACGCTTTTCCCTTCTTCTATGAACCACTCGACGTACTTGGCTTTCTCTTGAGCTGTGTAAACCATGGCCTAATAGAAGGAAAATTAACATTTTAATAAAACACATTTTTAAAAACGATCTCAGCAACAAAATTAGCATGTTTGGTATCATTCGCTTTCTCATCTATTCAGCTTTCTTTTAAAAAAAAGATCTCGTCTTAATCTTTGAAAATAAAAAGTTGTGGCAAAAATTCATTCACCAGTTTACGTTGCGCCACCCTGTATTTATTGTCTTGAACATTATTCGAAATTTATCAGTAGGAATTTATTTCAAGAGCAGTTTCACATGCAAATCAACCACGCTGAACACGAATTTGGTATAAGAATTAAGAATTTGTCCAGCGAAAAAAAGTTTTACGTCAAAATGTTTTTCGACTTTTTGTGAGTCATTTAAAGGCTCTCATTTTTTTGTCTTGCAGAATTTTTCAAATTGTGTGTTGTAAAACTGATTAGCGTTGAATATTTTTAAGTTTTTCTTGGTAATTTCTAAAGAAGGAGGTGTCAGAAAAATATAGGCTAAGAAAAGATAAAAAAACTTGAAAAAAAAACTATGGTCAGCCAAAATTTCTACCTGAATAAATGTGTTCGAAGCAAATAATGCGGTCTCCAGTTTTTAGTATGTTTGCCATTGCAACAATAGCAGCCATTCCACTGCTAAAGACGCGACCTTCAAAAAAAAAAACGTTTAGATCAGAGCATTTGAATGATAGTTACAGTGTTTGGCTTTTTCAAGTGATGCCAAGCTTTCTTCCAAAGCATCTCTAGTCGGATTTCCATAGGAAGAATACGAATGACCGACTGACTCATTTGGCTTGTCCTGTATATAGGTGGTGGCCAGCGAAATTGATGGAACAAGCTGGAAAATTTACAGTTAAAAAATCAACTTGCAAAAACTTTCTTAGAGAAGTAGAAAAAAAAATTATTATCACCATATTTTCTGTTTATTAATAACTGGTGTAAAAAAAGTTGCCGGTGGGTTTTTAGGCTAATGTTTAATAACAAATTTTACTTCAAAAAAATATTCCAAACATGTGGTTTTGTAGCTCTTTCCTTCCTCTACCGAATGATATATAAAGTTTTTATTTGTGATGGAAGTTTGGTGGAAAAATTGGACCAAGAAAGAAATGGAAGAAAAATAATTTATGCAGTGATTGTAGGGTAACATTTCACTCAGCTTGAACTTTATTTTGTTTACTGAAAATGAGTGATTTACGGGCAGGGATTGTGCGTCTTTATCAAGAAGGGCCCCGCGTTATGGAGATTTCCTGCCTGATGAAGGTTCCACAACAAACCGTCAGTGATGCCATCAAGCGATTTGAAGAGACTGGCAGCAACGACGATAGGGCAAGGAGTGGGCGCCCTGCGACAGCCACAACAGACGAAAATATCCGGCTAATTGCTGACAGATTCTGCTATTTCAACGATCACGAAGCAGGCCACATCCACAGCCCTGTGGACTCCACAAGGAAGTTGGCCGTTGAACTTGGAATCTCTCTTTGTGCCACAAGGAACCAAGGTTAATGGCACCGAATACCGCCGAATGCTGGAAACTGAGGTCCTGCCATGGGCATTGGACAACCTGGACGATGTGTGGTGCTTCCAGCAAGATGGAGCCCCATCTCACCGTGCTTATGAAACTCAGGCATGGATTGCCGAGCATTTCCCTGATGCCATCACTGTTGACCCTGACTGGCGCAGCCAACAAAGGTGGATGGCCGCCAAATTCTTCCGACCTCAATGTCATGGACTACTTTGCCTAGCCTTACATCCAGGCAAAGGCCTGCTCTAGGCCCCAAAAAACCATCCAGGCACTGAAGGCATCATTGGTCAGAGAGTGGGACGCGGTTCCCCAAGAAATGATCCAAAATGCCATTGACGCTTTCCCGAAAAGACTGCGGAAATGCATTGAGGCGCAGGGAGGCCATTTTAAATAAAAACTTTATATATCATTCGGTAGAGGAAGGAAAGAGCTTCAAAACCATATGTTTGGAATATTTTTTTGAAATAAAATTTGTTATTAAACATTAGCCTAAATACCCACCGGGAACTTTTTTTACACCAGTTATTATTAGAATTTGTCGCGCGACAAATTCTACTGATAGTAGAAAATGTCTGGTTGCCGAAAAAATATTTTTTTTGACATCAAACAAGAGAAAAGAAAAAAAAAGACCGGTAGGCCAGACTCTTTTGCATTGTAACAGTCCAAAAAATTAGGGCAACAGGGTTTATTTTTGACATGTGTACCGTATTTCCTCTAATAGAGCCCCCGGGGGCTTTATTTTTTGGATGCCCGAAAATCGGAAAATTTAGAATTCAATCTCGAGATTTTTGGGTGCTCAACTAAAATCTGAAAAGTGCAATCGGTAGAGCTCGTGGGAGTTAAGAAAACGCGTAAAACAACTTTGCAAAAATTGACTCTGGGCTGAGATATAGGTCCTCAAAGTTAGGGGGCTCTATTAGAGGGGGGCTCTATTAGAGGAAATACGGTAATTTAAACATTTTTTGTTAATGACTAGGAACTAAACAGCTTGAAAAATATTTGAGGTAAAAGTAAGGCTCTTATCAGATTTTTACACTGTACTGTACTTAAATTAAAATTTTTTTTTATTTAAAACCTCAAATCTTTGGAACTTTTGAAATTTTACGCCAAAATTTTATTTTCTGGCACTTTTCGGCGAAAAATAATTACCGTATTTCCTCAAAAAAGCGCTCCTGCTCCATTAAGCGCCCCGCTCTAATAAGCAACCTAAACCAACTGTGTCTCGTGTGCCCGAACTGTGTCTCTTCTTTGTTATTTATGGAGTTTTCTTGGATTGTTTTTAGGCGAATGGAATTTATTTCTAACTAAGCAGAAAGTGAAGAAGTCGTAAAGCCGAGGAAGCTGAAGTCTTATTCTGCCCAGTTTTAACTAACCGTGTTCAAGAAAAACTCTAATCACATGGCGGCAAAGAAGTTCAGCGTGGATCCTCTCAAATTCAAAAAGGACCTTGACGAGCAGCTTGCCATCTGGGTGATCTGCGTCTCACTCGATTATGCAGCAACAGGCTGTCAAGAAGGAGAGAGAGAGACAAAACGGAGTTCAAGGTTTGCTTACCAGAAATTCTTGTTTGAATAAAGGACTTAAGGGGAGGAGAGCCTGGCTTATCAAATTCTTGGCACACATCTTCCGCTTTTGAGTTTCGAGAAGTTTAAAAGCGGCGCCAATCCAAAGGCTCCATTGATGGACGTCTACTTGCAGGGGATAGTAAATGCGCGGGACGCTGTCAAAAGAACCCAATGCCAATTTACCGTATTTCTCCTAATTGCCGCAAGAACCTTTAAAGACGTATAAGCCTAAGCTGTTTGATGAACTCCCACGAACCGATTCCACTTTTCAGATCTTGGTTAAGCACCCGAAAGTCTCTAGATCGAATTTGAAAATTTCCGATTTTCAGGTGATTGAAAAATAAGCGCACATGTGCGGCAATTAGAAGAAATACGGTATTCAAAGGTTTGCCTCTGGTTTTTTAGTAAATGAAACTTTCTTTTCTTGAGATTGTGAGATCGCTGTAAGTCATGACGGAAGCGAAGACAATCAAGTGCAATATTTCAATGCTCTTCGAAAATAATGATAACACAGAACTCCACACCTATTGATTGTTTGCTAAAAATTTGAATAAAATGTGTTTGCTTCAACTATGTATTATCAAATTTTTTGGCAGGTTGAAAAATAAGCGCCCCCGCTCTAATAAGCAACACCCCTTGGAGGGGGGTTTGAAAAAAAGGCACATCGGGGCGCTGATTATAGGAAATACGGTAAATTTTACTTCATTTTAAATTTTATAGTTGAAATGTCTGGGTGAAAGCTAACTTAAACCCGAAAATTTTAATTACCTGATTCATGTAGCATTTTTTCTGGATTCTGCCCTTTACGTATTGCTAATGTGGCAAAACCTTAAAATACATAATATGTTATTGGGTTGGTGCATAATTAACGTCGGTTTTTTTATTTGCACACTATTCAACAACAACCCAAATACAAGTCCGCCTGTAACATTTCTGAATATTATTCTCGAGCATATTCACCCTCCACATCAATAGCAGCTTCCCATTTGCTCGGTAGCCGATCAATTCCGCTAGCCAAGAAGTTAGCATTTTTCGACGTAATCCACGCTTTAATATCGGCCACAATTTCTGATTACGTCAAAAAATGCTCACTTCTTCGCTCGCGGAACTGATCGGCTACCGAGTAAATGGGAAGCTGTAATTGATGTGGAGGGTGAATATGCTCCAGAATAATATTCAGAAATGTTATAGGCGGACTTGTATTTGGGTTGTTGTTGAATAGTGTGCAAATAAAAAAACCGGCGTTAATTATGCACCAACCCAATATTAAAAAAATAACTTTTAAAGTGTTTTATTGGGGTTATTAAATGGGAATATTTTTGAAAATATTACCATTAATATTCTCGGTCATAAAATTAGGGATGAGTTTGTGTGACTATTTGCGCAAAATAGTTACAAATTCGAAAAAACTTACAACATGTAACTATTTTTTTCAACTATTTCTCGACGTAATAATTCAAAAAAAATTTGCTGCAGTTTCTCGGCTTGAAATCAACAACATTTTGAAAAAAAAATTCGATAAATATTGTGTAAATTTCAGGGTGCATACCAAAGGGCTCAGAATGCCACTGAAAATAAGTCAAAAAATAATGAACAACTGGTTTTCAGGGGGTTTACGAAAGAGGGAGGAAGAGGGTAAACTTTTTGCGAAAAAACGATCGAGCGCATCAGACTTTCAGTCCTATGGACTTAATCGCTCAGATTTCCATTCTGAATAATTGTAAACCGGTGTTTGGAGTGCTCAAAGCAGTGTTTAGAATGGTTTGGGGTGGTGTGAGGTGGTTTCAATTGATCTGGCTGTATGTGAAGTGTCCCGTCAAATCCCTGAATTTTCCCGTCAAATTTGTAAAAGCTTGTATTATTGATCTTTTTCTTTTCAATTTACAAAATTTTTTTGACCAGCGTTAAGTCCAGGATCTCAGCTTTCTTACAAGCTTTCAACCGATCCAAGCAGATTCCAAAAAGATGTAGGCAAAGGTCTTTAAATGAACCAAATTTTTGAAAAAGTTTGCTCTATTCAAAGACCTTTTCCTCCAACTGTTTGAAACCTCATTCGGTCGGTTGATGGCTTGTAAGAAAGCTGAGATCCTGGGCTACACGCTAGTCTAAAAAAATTTTAAAACTGAAAGGAAAAAGACCAAGAATACAAGCTTTTACAAATTTGCCCTGAAAATTCACGGATTTCCGGGAGTTTTCAATTTGATCCATTTGATTTGGAGTGGGATTTCGAGCGATTAAACCAATCTGACTGAAATTCTAATCGGCTTAAAAAATTTATTCGGTACTATTCCATTGTACCCCCCCAAAAAAGCTATTCCAGTGTACCACAACCCCCCCTCAAAAGCTATTCCAGTGTACCACAACCACCCAAAAACCAACTTTTTTATATACACTCAAAAACCATTTTTGTGTAATAATTTTGCCATAAAAAGGCCAGAGAAACAATTTAAATAGTGTTAAGGGGCTGTATTGGGAGGGGAAGGGACAAAACATGGGCCACTTATTAATAAGCTTTTTAGGCACCCTCAAACCCAGCAACTTGTGGAGGACCCGAATAAATAATTACTCAAAAGAACAACAGCTATCAGTCGGGTGGGTCTCGAGGTGGTTATGCCTGAGCCAGGACTCTGTTGAGGTCGTGGCTGGGTTTTTGGAAGGCTGAGCCTCTGGCTTAGGCCTAGGCCTGTTAAAATTGTCTCTTGAATATTTGTCCCAATTTTTAACTGAAACACCCTGTACACTTAAACTAATCTTCACAAGATAGGCAGTACAGAATAGGTGAATTTGATTCTGCAGCTCGAATGGTTTTGTTAATAGTTAAACTATTCAGAATTTTTGCTTACCTTTGCCCTCAATTCCTGTCCCCAACCAACAAATTAATAGAAGAAGGCGACAAAATATAAAATACATTTCCCACAAATAAATAAGAAATAAATAAAATGTAGTAGTAGTGCCTCAAACGTGCAGCTTTTATATGCGTTAACCAAATTCAATGATTTCATTGCAGTTGGGGTGTTGTATAGCTGGATGAGAATCTTGAAATTTTGCCAAATTATTTTTTCCAACCATGTTTTCAAGGCACCTGACACAGGATGAGAATAAATTTGCAGTTCAGTTTTATTGATTTATTGCAAAAGGTCTGCTCATGCAGACGTTGTTAACATACAAATTGCTGTTTACATTGCTGGCATCTAGCGAAAAATATATTTGGGTTGTTTTGTGGAAAATAGGCTATCAACAAAAAACTGAGTTATTTTTGGTGAAATTCATCCTAAAAGAAGTTATTATTTATGTGGATACAGATGGATATTCGCGTTTATTGCGATGTTGAGATGCCATGTTTTTAAAAGTCTTGGCTTTATATGTGTTCGAAAAAATTGATTCCCAGTGTTTGTCTAGAAAAATGTGCCACCTTGAATGTGCCATAATAAAAATGGGCGCTACCAGTATAACCACCCCATCCCAAATGAAATTTTTTTTGAACTTTTTCCAAACACTATTTTAACCATTTTTAAGCATTTCCTACACGTTGAACACGATAAAAAAAAGTGTTTTCACCTACTTTTTTCTATAAAAAGCCGATTTTTTAAATTTTGAATTTTGGTATTTTTAGTTGATTTCTGTTTATTATAACTTAGCATGTTGAGGGTACCTTGACCCCCCAAAAGATGGAATTTGAACATAGTTTTGTTAACTGGGGCCTACCGCATGAAGAAACTTTGGTATGCATACATTTTTTATGCATCCAGAGCCACTTTCGAGTGATTTGTGTCTAAGGTATGTGGGTGTGCGCATCTCAACCCCGAGCAACCAAGCCCCCTGCGCCCCCGAAGGTTACCTTAGACATAATTCCGAGCAAGACTCTTGATCAAAAATGCATTTAGAGGCTCTTTTTGCCCAGCTCCAGTGACCAAAACATGGTAAAACAGCCAAATGGTCGAAATTTCAAAATGCCCAAAACTCAATTTTTTATTGACCAGAACACAAAAATAATGTCTTTTTTGAACTTCTGAGGTGATTTTAGGTTGATATAGGGTGTTTGGAAACACTTTAAAAAAATTTCATTTGGGGGTGGGGGGTTTACTCCGGTAGGGTCGAAAAATGAAAAAACCATAAAAGTTGGATTTGAAACTGGCTTTAAAGTTTTTGTGCTGAATAAAGTTTTTAAAATGGCCGTCTTTTTTTCTGATAGCACTTCAGTGAGTAAAATTTAAGAATTAACCACCATCTTTAAACACAGGGATCAGATCTCAAAATCTTGAAAATAAGGACATTTTAGGATAATTTGGCGAAATATGGTATTAAATCCAGTGCTTATTGCCATTTTGTGCCAAAAAAAAAAGATTTTGACGTAAAATCTTAAAAATAAATAAGATTTGGAGTCCCCAAAATAAGGACAAATCTTATTAATAAGGACAGATCACATCCCTGTTTAAACCCCTTTTTGATTTTATATTGCGATTACACCATTGTTTTTTGGATAGGAAATAGTGCAGAGTGTAATACGAATTTATGAATTGTGTTTTGAGGTAGTTTATAAACTTTTTTCTAACCTTTAACCGGCGTCTCTTTGAAAGTGTCCAATAGGTATGGGGCAAAAAGGCGGCATCCTTTGATCAATGGAATACGCGGCCTGTACTACTTGCATGTTAAACTGCTTTAACAAATAAAAATCGTTTTCAAATTTCGAATTCTGCTCGAGACAAAAAGTTTAAAACAATTTCAATAATTCAATGTGAGGCTGAAATTGAAAACACTCCGCAAATCATGTGTTTATTTTACCTCCTTAAAATATGTATTTACCTCTTCAAATCGTAAAAAAAGTATTTTTCGGTGTTTTTGTAATCGTGAAATTTATTTTCTCTGTGTGATATGTAGCCCTGAATCTCTTGTTTTTAGTGAGCTATCAACAGAGGTTCCCTGATAACGATTTTTGGGACTTGATATGATATGTTTCATACAAAACAAATTTTCCTCAATTTTTTTCTTGACACATCGAGCTAGTTGATAGCTCATAGAAACTAAAGATTTGGGGCTACTTTGGCTACATTTGAGGAGGGCTATCACCAACAGCCTTCAATAAAGTACGTTTAAATCTTTTTTGTCTCGAGTAGAATTTGAAATTCGAAATCGAGTTTTTTAGTAAAAAGCAGTTTTACATGCAAATCGACCACGCTGCTTACAAATCCGGTGTCAGAATTAAGGGTTTGTTTAGCATAAAAAAAAAGTATGGGAAATTTGTGTGCAAAATTTCATGTGAGATAGGAAATTCGAATCGCTATACCGTAAGACCTCTATTAATAGACCCGGGTCTATTATTAGAGAACACAACTCCCCAAGTCACTTGCGGCATTGTGTTTTTAGCTACGAAAAATGTCACATTTTTAAGCCCACTACCACTCAAAATTTAGCTAAGAAACATGGCTATTTTTTGAGTGGTCGTGTGCGTAAAAATGTTGGATTTTTCATAGCTAAAAACACAATGCCGAAAATGACTTGGGGAGTTGTGACTTCTAATAAATATGATAGACCCGGGTCTATCAATAGAGGTTTTACGATAACTTTTTTTCTCATGTATTCAATTACCGTATATTCTCTATTATTAGGTTGTCCCATAAGTTTTGCGAAAAACCTTTAGATTTTTTTCGAAAAGCAATTTTGGCGCTACCGGAGTATATACCCCAAATGAAATTTTTTTTGAACTTGTTCAAAACACCATTTTAACAATCTTTAAGCATTTCCTACACGTTGAACACGATAAAAAAGGTGTTTTCACCTACTTTTTTCTATAAAAAGTCGATTTTTTTTAAATCTTCAATTTTGGTATTTTTAGTTGATTTCTGTTTATCATAACTTAGTAAATCAGATGTTGAGGGTACCTTGGCCCCAAAAAGATGGAATTTGAACATAGTTTTGTTAACTGGGGCCTACCGCATGAAGAAACTCTGGTATGCATACTTTTATGCATCCAGAGTCACTCAGTGATTTGCGTCTAAGGTATGTGGGTGTGCGAATCTCAACCCCAAGCAACCAAGCCCCTGCGCCCCCGAAGGGTTAGAGATGCGCGCGCACTCACTTAGACATAATTCCGAGCAAGACTCTTGATCAAAAATGCATTTAGAGGCTCTTTTTGCCCAGCTCCAGTGACCAAAACATGGTAAAACAGCCAAATAGTCGAAATTTCAAAATGCCCAAAACTCAATTTTTATTGACCAGAACACAAAAATAATGTCTTTTTGAACTTCTGAGGTGATTTTAGGTTGATATAGGGTGTTTGGAAACACTTTAAAAAAATTCATTTGGGTGTATACTCCGGTAGGGTCGCAATTTTCATAAAAGCTTGGCAAAATGACACTTTCTAGAACCAGAATTTCATCCTGAGCACGAATCCGGCCTCAGAAATGCGTTTTTATTTGACAGAAATGGATAAAATCAAGTTTTTAGATCGTCCAATGCCGAAAGAGCAAAACACGTCTGAACGTGTTGAATGTGAGGGTGGTTACTTTGAATAAAATATTGTTATGATGACGAGTTATAGTATTTCTGACACCAGATTCGTGCTCAGGATGAAATTCTGGTTCTAGAAAGTGTCATTTTGCCAAGTTTTTATGAAAATTGCTTTTCGAAAAAATCTAAAGGTTTTTCGCAAAACTTATGGGACAACCTAATAGAAGCCCACTCTCTAATAAATCTAATAAATGCCCACCCCCGAAGAGGGTTAAAAACAGACGCCAACTCTTTAATAGACGCCCAATCTCTAATAGACACGCGCTCTGTAATAAACACCCACCCTTTCCCAAATTGGTTGATTGCTGCCAGGCTTGAAAACTCATTCAGAGATTGCTTTCAGAGCAGGGAGATGAACAAAATGATGACAAGGCAAAGAAGAGCTGAGCCAAACAACGGATATTCAAAATAAAAGTGACGGAAGAGTGATTATTCAAAATTATGAGCCTGCCTTTTCGTCCATTCCACAAAGAAACTTTGCTTCGTTGGTAATGATTAGACGTAACGGGTGACAAATAAGTTCCCGGCGGATTTTTAAACCCTTATATTTTATCAATTTTGGGATCATATCCTTAAAAGCTTATTACCATTTTAAAGCCCTAAAACTGCTCTTTCGAATGACATAACACACATTTATTTCACTCAACAAAATGACCACCACTGACATCAATACAATCTTTTTGGGAAATCATTAATTGCCTTCCGATTCATTTCTTGTGGAATGGCGCCCCATTCTTTTACCAGCGAAGCCTTCAGGGCAGCGATTGTTTTGTGAGGCTTAGAGCAGGCTTTCGACTGCAGATATGGCCATCGAAGTAGTCCATCACGTTTGAGTCTGGAGAATCGGGCGCCCAGTCACCTTTGATGGCTGCATTGTCACCCCAATGGGAATCAACCTTGATGAAGTCGGGGAAATGCTGCTCAATCCAGTTCTGGGTTATCAGCCATTTTGGATAACTTTTTTTGGGCAAATGATATACCAAATCAAAGAGGAGATTTAGGGCTACAGAATGGTATCAAAAGATAAGAGATATGATCCAAAATTGATAAAATATAAGGGTTTAGAAATCCGCCGGGAACTTATTTGTCACCCGATAATACTGGCTGTTTGTTTCAACGCTTGATCCTGACAAGATTACGTTCGGGATTTCAGACTTGTCTTAGACCCTTGATTCAGTTGTACTTTTTCGCCTGCACGACAGCCTTCAGTTTAATAGTTGCATCATAGTGCTTGCGTTGCTTGCAATTGAAACTCTTTGTAATCGCTTATCTGAAAAAATAAATTAAAGAAAGAAGCGAGAAAAGTAAAAAGCGACCTGAATGAAGAGGAAGCAACTAAAAATAATGGAACTTTTTTTTTGACAACAAAAAATTTCCTTTTCTGTTTGAGACAAACAATATTTGTTCAAAAAATTTGGTTGAAAAATGGACGCCCACTCTTCAAGGAGGGCTAAAAAATAGACGCCCACGCCCAATTTTCAAGCAGATAAAAAAAAATTTTAAGAAAATTTTCAAAAAATTTTTTGAAATTTTTGAAAAAACAGCTTTTATACAAAAATTATGATGAGGTCGGTTCCTTTGTTTGAATATTGGGCACCCGACCTTCGAAAACAAAATCGGCGCCGGCCTCGGATGCCTGGCACCCGTGCAAGTATGCTTACCACGGTCTTCGGTCTTTTAATAATATCTATTTCAAGAAGACCTTAAAAGCACAAATTATAGTGCAAATGAATTCACATGACTAGCTTACAGCTCTGCTATATTGATCTGTCGGTTGCCAATGATTTGCTTGGCATGACTTGTGTGGGTGAAAAACACGCTCGATTGACTTTTTAATGTTTATCTAGCATATATATTTTTGTATTGTTGAATATGTGGCCTATTTCATATTAGATGTTATTTATGTTATGATATTTCAGGCCTAGCTTGTTAACAACAAGTTTTTTTTTGTTAAATTAAACATTTTAAAAGCATAGTTAGGGCAAGCATAAACTAGGGCGCCGACGCCGGCACCAGGCGCTGGTAAAAACTTTCGAACATACAGAATCTCTATATAGTATTTGGGACGGGTGGGTAGGTGGGTGGTTGGTTAACGCATTTGAGTACATGTTTGGTCACAAGGAAAACTTTTTTTAGTGTGATATTTTTATTTGCATGTTTATACTCATTCGAAAGCTCTTTCAATGGCGGAGGACCTTTCGCAATCAGATTTGAAGATTGCTGTGAAAAAAATTGAGATTTTGCCCTTTAAAGTGAAAAGTGGTGGTTTTCAGGGTTAATCTTATGAGTGCCCATTTGGTCACAAGGAAAAACTTTTTTTAGTGTGATATTTTTATTTGCATGTTTATGCTCATTCGAAAGCTCTTTCAATGGCGGAGGACCTTTCGCAATCAGATTTGAAGATTGCTGTGAAAAAATTGAGATTTTGCCCTTTGAAAGTGAAAAGTGGTGGTTTTCAGGGTTAATCTTATGAGTGCCCATTTGGTCACAAGGAAAAACTTTTTTTAGTGTAATATTTTTATTTGCATGTTTATGCTCATTCGAAAGCTCTTTCAATGGGGAAGGACCTTTGCAATCAGATTTGAAGATTGTTGTGAAAAAAATTGAGATTTTGCCCTTTCAAAGTGAAAAGTGGTGGTTTTCAGGGTTAATCTTATGAGTGCCCATTTGGTCACAAGGAAAAACTTTTTTTAGTGTGATATTTTTATTTGCATGTTTATGCTCATTCGAAAGCTCTTTTAATGGGGAAGGACCTTTTGCAATCAGATTTGAAGATTGTTGTGAAAAAAATTGAGATTTTGCCCTTTCAAAGTGAAAAGTGGATTTATATTTGAATTTCAAAATACGATATAGGCGCCTGCTGTCCCTTGTTGTTTATTATTTATATTTGCTTCATACTTGCTTCACCAGCTCACCCTGTTTCCCCCACCTGGTAAGAGCAACGAAGATTTGCGTCGATTTTACGATGAATTATCTATTTTGATTTCCCAACTAGAAAACTTGGGAGAGTCTACCAATACTTTGTCTAGTCAGGCAATTATAATGAAAAATTGCCACCTTGGCTAGAAAAGGAGACCATAAAAAACAGGATTGATTTGCCGACAGCTGACCAATGGTGTACGGCCAGACTTATGGGGATGATAAAAAGAAAACTTGTGATAAACGAGGAAACTGCCCGTACCCAAGAGCAGGCTAAAGTCGAATTAGGAAAAAGGGGAATTATTAGGTTGTCTCAAAAGTTCGCACCGCGTTGCCTTGGTCCCCCCTGTTGAAAATTTTGTACAGTTTTAAAAAGTTCTCTGTGTTTATTTTGCAATGTTTTTCAGTTTTTCGTTTTTTTTTGCTCAGCTCATATTGTTTATTGTTTTTAGATGGATATTCGCCACGTTATGTTGTTTTTGTTTGATTCTGGGCTGATTCTGGGATCGTTTCTTTTCTTCAAAGCCAGCCGGATTTTATGTCAAGGGAATCAGTCGTCTTCAAGAACGCTGGGAGAAAGTTGTGGAATTTGATGGAGATTATTTTGTTGATTAATTGTTATGCTGTGTTTTGAATAAAATTTTAAATTTTGCTTTATTTGAACGTTTGACTGTGAAACGGTGCGAACTTTTGAGACAACCTAATATTAGAGAGTGGGGGATTAATGGAGGCTATATGTTAACGTAAAATACATACAACGTAACTTTTTGCCGGTCCCTTGAATTACGTTGTATAGAGTTTTGACTGTAGCATGGAGTTCGGTCAACTTTTCTGAATAGCTCACCGAACTATGGTCTCCCAAAATTTTGTCACTCAGAAAAGGCGGTACATCTCTTAAAACAGATATATACAAGACGGACATTGTTTTCAAACCGATTGAGAATGCCTATAACTTTTTTGGCGCTACCGAGTATACCCCCAAATGAAATTTTTTTTGAACTTTTTCAAAACACCATTTCAGCCATTTTAAGCATTTCCTACACGCTGAACACGATAAAAAAGGTGTTTTCACCTACTTGTTTCTATAAAAAATCGATTTTTTTTTAATCTTGAATTTTGGTATTTTTAGTTGATTTCTGTTTCTTTCTATTATAACTTAGCATGTTGAGGGTACCTTGACATCAAAAAGATGGAATTTGAACATAGTTTTGTTAACTGGGGCCTACCGCATGAAGAAACTCTGGTATGCATCCATTTTTTATGCATCCAGAGTCACTTTCGAGTGATTTGCGTCTAAGATATGTGGGTGTGCGCATCTCAACCCCAAGCAACCAAGCCCTCTGCGCCCTCGAAGGGGCGTTAGAGATGCGGACACCCACATACCTTAGACATAATTCCGAGCAAGACTCTTGATCAAAAATGCATTTAGAGGCTCTTTTTGCCCAGCTCCAGTGACCAAAACATGGTAAAACAGCCAAATGGTCGAAATTTCAAAATGCGAAAAACTCTTTTTTTATTGACCAGAACACAAAAATAATGACTTTTTTAACTTCTGAGGTGATTTTAGGTTGATATAGGGTGCTTGGAAACACTTTAAAAAAATTCATTTGGGGGGGTGTATACTCCGGTAGGGTCACTTTTTTATAAAAACACATCAAGAAAACAAAAACTACAGTCGAGTCTCGATATAGTGATCACCCCCACTATAGTGATCACCAGGTTTTGACTTGGTTGGATTATAAGGAAACAGATCCAGATTGGATCCATTCATAAGGTACTGGATAGATATCGCCTCGCAGATATCCCCTAGCTTATTTTTTAGTTATGTTTAGCGTAGTACATGTATATAATATTTGATATTTCACACTACTGCAAGTACTACATGTTCCCCTATCTCTTGCAATGTGGAGTGTGCTGTTCTTGGCCGCGAAGCGGCCAAGAACAAATGATGCACTTTTCAACAAATCGAGTGACTTTCAAGCAAATTGAGGCGCTGTTCAGCTTAGATGAGGCCCTTTCAATTCTCTTCCGATTTTTATTTGCACCACCAGCTGGCACTGTTTTTTATTTGGCAATGTAATGCGCTGGCACCTATGAATTTGGCAATAAATAGTTTGAGAAATTATCATCCAATTCTTTGGCTATCCTCTTCGCTCTCTCTAGAAAAACTTTTAACAACACCAAAAGTTCATGTTTAAAGTTTCCAAAAACAAATTAGTGTACACGAAATTTTTGCGAACGCCTCAGCCAATTACACTCAAAGAACACTCCAATTGCCTAATTCCAAATTTAGTGTGCCTGAAGCAATTACAACTCCCACTTCCACTTATAATAATCACTTTTAGAAACTTGCAGAAACTATTGAGAATTCTCATTTGAAAAGTTGATTAGCAGAAACAAAAAAATTATCATCCATTTGTCGCTTATAATTTTGCATATTGGGCTAATTTTTTCTTCTACTTTGCTGGAAAAGGAAGATGTTTACTTTAAATAAATTCTTAGCTAGTAACTTTGGATGAGTTGAGTTTTATGCGGCTTCTATAGCCACTTTTATTTCATTTATTATTTCGTTTTTATAATGCTTTTGGAGGGGAGTTTTATCAAAGGAAATCATTGTCTTTAAAGATTAGTTAAATGACCATACAACTTGATAAGCACAGCAATCTGCGAAATTTGAATTCGCGCGCGTCCATCCTAATTTGGCCAATAATGTTTTCGAATTATTTTTTGTTTGCATTTAAAATTTGTTCAAAATTTTGAACCATCCACTAGTCGAGCCCAACGTTGCTTACTGAAGGCAAACTGAAGAGTGTATATAGAAATTGATTTTTCGTATCGTACTCACTAGGGTTGGATTCGGTCGGTTTTTTTGGATCGGTCGGTTTAAAACGGTTTTAAATCGAACTGGTCGGTTTTCAGTGTCGGTTTTTCCAAAACATTTCGGTCGGTTAACCGGACTATGACCGATTTGTCGTAGATGAACCGGTATTTCGAATTCCTTTCGAGACAAAAAAATATTTAAATTCGGACTTTTTTTAAAGTTTGAATATTTTTTTTCTCGAAAGGAATTCCAAATTTCACATTGATTTTGGATTATTCCACTATTCCCTTCGGGAGCGCAGGGGGCTTGGTTGGTTAGAGATGCGCGCACTCACTTACCTTAGACATGATTCCGAGTGAGACTCGTGATCAAAAATACATTTAAAGAGTCTTTTTGCCCAGCTCCAGTGACCAAAACGGTATAATACCTTTACATAAGGTGGTTTACCTTGGTCCCTCAAGGCAAAATGTCAAATTTTTGTCAAAATTTTTTTTTTTTGAAAAAATCCACTTTTTATGGGAACCACTTACGGAAACCACTTTTCTTATCGTTACTTGGGAGTCGTTTAAACATGATTTACAAATAAGTGAAAATGCAAACCTAACCCCTCCCCCAAGTAAATAAGTTCCAAAAAATCAATAATTTTAAAAAGGGTTCTTTTCGGTTATCACGACCTCCAACATTTTTTATTAGGGACAGCAGGCGCCTATCGGCGCCTATATCGTATTTTGAAATTCAAATATAAATCCATTTTTCACTTTGAAAGGGCAAAATCTCAATTTTTTCACAACAATCTTCAAATCTGATTGCGAAAGGTCCTCCGCCATTGAAAGAGCTTTCCAATGAGTATAAACATGCAAATAAAAATATTACACTAAAAAAGGTTTTTCTTTGTGACCAAACATGTACTCAAATTGGCGACAGACGTTCCCCGTCCCAATACTATATAGAGATTATAATTTTGAATGTTATTATGTTAACTATGACAAAAAAACACACAAAAAGCTAAGGAAATTAGACAAAACAACAAATTAGGATAATCTATAAAATGAGAAATTAAAAAATAAAATTTATTTTAAATCAGAATAAAGAAAAAATGCTAGAGGCCGGGATAAACGAAAAGAACTAGAAAAACTTTTTCGGAAAATCACTTCTAGTGTCAAAATATCTTGTTGAATCGGTGCCAGTATGGTTAGGACGTACTCAAACATGTTTGAAATGTTTAATAATATATGAAAACTGTTTTATTTCCGTCTGGATTACTCTCGCCGAAGCCATAGTGACCGCCAGTCTTGTAAACAGCGCCGGCGCTCGCGCCGGCGCCCGAAGGCGATTTTCGCCGTCGGCGCTCGGCGCCGGCGGCGAAAAAAAATAGAGCCGGCGGCACTGATAATTTGCGTAATGAGCAGTGATGTTATGAATTATCAATTGAATGCTTTATACAATTGATTTCATCAATTGATTTTTAACGAGCTTTTGGCCCAAAAGTGATATTTAAGCTACCGGCATCGCTTGTATGACTAAGAAAGGGGTAGCTACGATCAGCGAAGAATGTAACCGTGTATGTAAAAATTAATCAATTGAAATGGTTGTTTTTCAATTGATTAATCAAAATTATTTAATTGAACTGGTGTTCACAGTTACATAATCAAATCCATTAAATTAAAGTCTAAGTTGCATTTTATTAACCAAATGTAAATGAAATTGTATTTATAGCATATGATTTGCCGAGTAACATGAAAACTTAAAGAAAATGGAATTTATTGCATTTGATCTGTCAGGAACATGATAACTTGAAAGAAACTTGAAGAATACAATACAACGTTTCATGAAATTACTTGTTTTAATGTTTTGGAATGAACAAAGCGTATCAGTAACGCAAAACCTCCAAGTCTATAACCTCCAAGTCTACTCCTGCTCTGCCCTATCTAAGTCAGCATCCGCTTTTTCTAGTGATTCTTGCAGCGATTTGAACTTGGATTGAAGAATACCAAGTTGTGATTCCGCTACACTTAAGACCCCGACAAGGGCCGTCACGCCAAAGGCTGCTTTATGAGAGCAGCAATAAACAGCCCAATGCTCTTCCTGAATTAATCAGCAACCTCTTATTTTGGCACCACAGCGGCAAAAACGACCATAAATTTTGAATATTATGATGCCGGCGTCCGGCGGCGATTTTTCGCCGGCGTCCGGCGGCGATTTTTCGCCGCCGTCGGCGCTCGGCGGCGAAGAAAATTGAGCCGGCGCTCGGCGGCGAAATTTTTCGATTGTGACCACATTCTTAAAAAAGTGGACGGCGTGCCGTCTGCCATCCTAGTGTTTTTGGCCGGCCATCCGACTGGCCGTCCTAATTTATCTCGCCAGCGAGACGTCCTTTGGCCGGCTGTCCAATTTCTATTACCTATTTAGACACTTGTTGGGTTGGGGCCCCTAAATTTTTTTCCAACCTTTTCGAAACACAGATTTTTTTATTCATTTTTCATTCACAAACATACATCTCTGATATTTGACACCAAAAATGAAAAAATATGTCTGGACCATTGAATTTTGTTCTCCACACAAAATCAGACACATATGACAAAAACAGAGTTCTGGCTGTTCCGAATTCATTCTTATGTCGAACCTTATATTTCTGCCAGACTGACTCAATTGCTTGTGTATGAGCAACTGTTACTTCTTCTTCGTTTTGGTACTTGTTAAAAAATGGCAAAGGAAAACACTAAAAAAAAACAAAACCGCGAATTTAAATAAAAAAAATCTGTGTTTCGAGAAATTTGTGGGTGGGGGCCCCAACCCAACAAGTGCTCCTATTTACTGGTTATCCGCCGTCCCGTCCTGATTTTTTTAAATTTTGCTGGCCGTCTACCGTGCCGTCCTGTTTGAAAAAGATTCGGCCGGACTGAGGCCAAAATTTTTTACAAATATTTTTAATAATATGTATTTTTTAATAGCCAAAAATTAGGACGGCCGTTTTGCTGGCCGTCCTAATTTTTTCTTTTATATGCCTTTTATCCACCGTCCCGTTCTAAATTTTTTCAAGGATTCCGGCCGTCACCGTCCCGTCCAATAGAAAAATTCTGCCGGCCTTCGGCCAGCCATCCGGACTGTTTGCCGGCAGTAATCCTTCTAGTCAAAGCCAGCCCCCTTGATTTTTCTCGCCGACAATATTTTTTTGGTGTATAAGGACAAAAATACGATTTTTGCTTGGTCCACCATATGGTTTTAATCCTGTTCTGTGGATAGCCTCTGGACGGGCAAGGTCCGAACCACAAAGGGAACAAGCAAAAATCGTGTTTTTCACATTCTACTCCAAAAATGTTGTCGGCGAAAAAAATCAACAGGCATAGTTGAATTTGGAAACCCTAAAGGGCAGGTGATGGTCATTTAAAAATCTCAGAATTTCTGGACAAAAATATGAAAACACCGGCTCACAACCCATAAGAACTTATTTTTTGGTGTTTTTTCTTGACAAACAAAAGCTTCCAAAACTTGCAATCCCATGAGGATTGAAGCTATTATTTTTTAATCCAACTCACAGTATGAATAAAACATTTTTGTCGAAAACAATGGTGTTCGTCTGTTGTTCCAAGAATTTTTCTTTTTTCGCCAATATCTCAATTTTATCTGTTGCTTCAAAAGCAAAAGCCAAATAAATTCAATTTGGTTTGATTTTCGGAGACATCAGCGCTTGTTTTGACTGAGCCAATGCAGCAGACCTGAAATAAATGGCTTTCTCTAATGATTTGGTTAGCCCATGAAAGGCATTTGCGTGGGATGTCTGCCACTAAAACAATTGTCTAGCAAGACAATCAAAAGTTTTTTTGTCAGCTCAAATCGAATAAGTTGTGTGCATCCCTGTGAACTTTTGAAAAACGTTGACTGTTTTTTTCATTTATTGCTTACTCAGAAGCTTAAAAACTACCGAAAATTGTCTGCAATGTCTATGGCTGAGGAATTTCCCAGACTAGTACCAACAAAAAGAGTCCCGATTCAAAATTGTCATGTTCAGAGTCATGTGATTTTTTTAATTTTTTTATCACAAACAAGTAATTTTTTGCAAGAAATTTTTTATTCTAAATCCCCCTAGTAGCTAAAAATTCATCGAAAATCCTAATTAGGCAGTAACTGGTGGAAGAAAAGTCGGCACTTACGCCGTTGGCACCCCTCTATTCATTTGTCCACTTCAATTTTTCGTACAATTTTCTTAGAGTTGTGTTTCGAAGCTCTTCCATTGCTAATATTGTATCTAGTAACAAAAAAAGTTATAGACGAACACAATAAACACACATGTTAAAAAGTGCCAAAATAGAGGGGGGCCCAACGGCATAAGTGCCGAAAAGTCCTTGGCGGGTTTTGAGGCTAACTATTAGGTTGTCTCAAAAGTTTGCACCGCGTTGCCTTGGCCTAGCCCACTGTTGAAAATTTTGTACAGTTTTAAAAAGTTCTCTGTGTTTATTTTGCAATATTTTTCAGTTTTTCGTTTATTTTTTTGCTCAGCTCATATTGTTTATTGTTTTTAGATGGATAGCAATCATATTCGCCACGTTATGTTGTTTTTGTTTGATTCTGGGCTGATTCTGGGATCGTTTCTTTTCTTCAAAGCCAGCCGGATTTTATGTCAAGGGAATCAGTCGTCTTCAAGAACGCTGGGAGAAAGTTGTGGAATTTGATGGAGATTATTTTGTTGATTAATTGTTATGCTGTGTTTTGAATAAAATTTGAAATTTTGCTTTATTTGAACGTTTGACTGTGAAACGGTGCGAACTTTTGAGACAACCTAATATTTTTAATGAAAATTTCATCTAAAAAATTATCCAAATATATAGGGTTGTAGCGCGAACGCTCCTCTTTCAGATGACATATAACTTTATAAAGCTATTCCACAAAATGACCACCATTAGCAGCAATACATTTACGCAACCGTTCAGGGAAACTATCAATCGCATTTTGGATATGACTCTGGGGAATTGCATTCCATTCTGTGACCAATGATGCTTTCAAGTTTGCGATTGAGAAGTGTGGAGCAGTGCAAGCTTTTGACTGGAGGTAGGGCCAAGCAAAGTAGTCCATGACATTCCAATCAGGGGAAAGGAAGAAGGAAAAAAGAATCAACAAAGAAAAACAACCCAAAACAGCTGGTACATGATTTATTTTTTTGCCCTTTATTTCTTTGTCCCATTCTACCAATATAATGCTACTGTATATGAATAATGTTATATACCATCTGAAAGAGGAGCGTTCGCGCTACAACCCTGTATATTTGGATAATTTTTTAGATAGAATTTTCATTAAAAATAGTTAGCCTCAAATCCAGCCAAGGACTTTTCTTCCGCCAGTTACAATTTCAAAATAACATTATTGGTTATTGAGATGTGGCTCGAAGGTGAATTTCAAAAAGTGATCATCTTACTTTGAGTCATACCCTAACAACTACTAATTTTTTCGAAATTCTAATGCCTAATTCGGATTGCTGAGTATTTTTGGTTACTGCTTTCTCTTTTTCAAAATCAATTTTTGTTTTTGTCTTCTGCTGCCGTACTTGCGTTCCCATGAAATTGCTTTCAGCACGTTTCTTGCTTCTTGATGTTTCTATAGTCTACAGTCTTCATAGAAATTGCATTTTTTCCTTTGACTTCTTTGTACCGGCTATAGTGAACAATAGGGTTCCAAAATCAGCTTGGTCCCCCCTGTTGTTTTTTCGCAAAAAACAGCTTGGTCCCCTGTTTTTTTCGTAAAAACAGCTTGGTCCCCCCTGTTGTTTTTTCGTAAAAATCAGCTTGGTCCCCCCTGTTGTTTTTCGTAAAAACAGCTTGGTCCCCCTGTTGTTTTTTCGTAAAATCAGCTTGGTCCCCTGTTGTTTTTTTCGTAAAAACAGCTTGGTCCCCCTGTTGTTTTTCGTAAAATCAGCTTGGTCCCCCTGTTGTTTTTTCGCAAAACAGCTTGGTCCCCCTGTTGTTTTTTCGTAAAAAACAGCTTGGTCCCCCTGTTGTTTTTCGTAAAAATCAGCTTGGTCCCCCTGTTGTTTTTCGTAAAAATCAGCTTGGTCCCCCTGTTGTTTTCGTAAAAACAGCTTGGTCCCCCCTGTTGTTTTTCGTAAAATCAGCTTGGTCCCCCTGTTGTTTTCGTAAAAATCAGCTTGGTCCCCTGTTGTTTTTCGTAAAAATCAGCTTGGTCCCCCTGTTGTTTTTCGTAAAAATCAGCTTGGTCCCCCCTGTTGTTTTTCGTAAAATCAGCTTGGTCCCCCTGTTGTTTTTCGTAAAAACAGCTTGGTCCCCTGTTGTTTTTTCGTAAAACAGCTTGGTCCCCCTGTTGTTTTTTCGTAAAAAACAGCTTGGTCCCCCTCTTGTTTTTACAAATAAAACAACAGGGGGGACCAAGCTGATTTTTGGAACCCTATTCTTTACTAGCGCCCTTTGTACCCTTAATAGAGACCTTCGACCATTGATTGCATGATGCTCTTCGAAAGATCTTTGGCTACTCCAACTTTGCGACCGGCTTTCTTCTTTCTCTTTTGCATTCTAAAATTTATACACTATATAAATTATGGCGCGTAATAATTCTAGAAATTATAAAAGTACAAGGCGCAACAAACCCTTTGTCATGCTCAAATCATAGCCTCAATTTTTTAAGAAAAAAAAAACAAAAACAGCACAATCGCAAATACCCTAACAAAAGTCCAAAAAATAAAAACAAAATTTTATTAATTATTCTTGCGCCGAAAATTTCATACTTCCTTGCTCAACCAAAAAGCTTTTCAATAAGTTCAAAAAAAAATTCTTTTCAAAGACAAAAATTTCATCAGCACCCGAAAAAGTTTGGCGCAAGAGCATAAAAGAAAGGCATAAACACAATTGAGTAATGTGTTCTGGCTACCCACGGCTCCAGTTATTATTATTATTATTGCTTCTATTCTTATTTGTGTCATTGGTGCTCACATGTGTGCTTTGGATAAATGACTTTTTGGAATTTCGAGCGCCTTCCTGTTTCCTTATCTAGCGATGGGTCCGCTGTTGCGGATGATGTGCAGTTCAATTTGGTGAAATTAGCTAGGCAGCAGAAGGAATAATTTGGAGTGTGTGTGTGTGTTTCAACCTATCCTCATCCCCAAGAGGCTTTTTTCTCATTTTTTGCTGAATTCACGTTTAAATTGAATTATTAACTAATTTTTTGTGATATAAAATAGTTTTTAAAAAATTTTTGTGCCTGTTTTTGAAAATATTTATGGTTTTGCAAAAAAAGTCGCAGGGACGATTTCGAAGTCGCGCGATTTTTTTTTAATATTACCCATAAAGCCCTCCTTTATGGGTCCCGCAGGGGGCGCGGGGGCTTGGGGCTGTACCATGGGGATGTACCATACCATTGACTGTACCATGAATCAGATCTTACAGGAAGCCCAACAAACGT
Organism: Ditylenchus weischeri; assembly: GCA_029231635.1. Lineage (NCBI taxonomy): Eukaryota > Metazoa > Nematoda > Chromadorea > Rhabditida > Anguinidae > Ditylenchus > Ditylenchus weischeri. The sequence goes on along the minus strand of JAMRYI010000609.1, from coordinate 19,001 downwards.
GAATCAATCGGAAGAATGTCAAACGTCTGGAAATTGAAGCTCTTCAAGAAGCTGTCGTCGGAGGATTGTATAGGATTGAAATTCCCGATCGGAAATTTTTATGACCGTCCCAAAAAATCTTCCCTGTCCCGGGGTCCCGTCCCGCTATAACTTTTTGACCTGTCCCGTCCCGCGTTCCGTCCCGATATTTGTCCCCAAATTTGAATTCTGACCCGTCCCGAAAAGGTCAAGCCATCATCTCTAGTATATTGGACGTACCATAAGGGTCCCCTGTGGTTTTAGTGAAAAATGGTCAAAACATTTTTCGGAAAAAAGTGCTTTCCGCCACATAAAAACGTGTTTCCTGTACGTTTCAGCGTTTGAAACGCACGAATAACATGGTTTCCGGCCATTTTGGGAGGATACCAAATACGATGATTTTTCCAAATTGGATCATTATGCATGTGAGCGCTGCAGGCCGGACTTTCCGCGGACCAGACAGCCAAAAGTTCGGCCTGTTCATGAATACGAAAATCAAGATTTAGTTAAAAGAACACAGCATTTTTTTCACGTGTCCAAAATTTTGTGACTAATCTTATTTATCATTAGTTGGTGCTTAATCCTCGTCATCCAATTAGTTGGGGTCAAAAAAAATTAGCATTTCGTGGGCAAAAGGGTGCTAATGCTCAGAACTGGCTCTGAGCAAGTGCCTTTTAGATATTTGAAGAAATTTTTTTGGGTCAGCAGTTTGTTGTCGGTAGAATGCTTTATAATAATTGCAATTAACAATTCTCATTTATGAATGTTGGCGTGGTAGTGGTCTAGACTTGTTTATTTTATGAATGTTTCTATGGCTAGAATAGGGCTTTTTTATACTACAGCCAAAACTCCCAATAACGTAAACTTCGATTAACGTAACCCTGCAAAGGGCGCTAGTGAAGAATAGGGTTCCAAAAATCAGCTTGGTCCTCCCTGTTGTTTTATTTGTAAAAACAACAGGGGGACCAAGCTGATTTTTATTAAAATTTATAGGACCAAACTAGTTTCTACGAAAAACAACAGGGGAGACCAAGCTGATTTTTATTAAAATTTATAGGACCAAACTAGTTTCTACGAAAAAAACAGGGAGACCAAGCTGATTTTTATTAAAATTTATAGGACCAAACTAGTTTCTACGAAAAACAACAGGGGAGACCAAGCTGATTTTTATTAAAATTTATAGGACCAAACTAGTTTCTACGAAAAACAACAGGGGGGACCAAGCTGATTTTTATTAAAATTTATAGGACCAAACTAGTTTCTACGAAAAACAACAGGGGGACCAAGCTGTTTTTTATTTAAATTTATAGGACCAAACTAGTTTCTACGAAAAACAACAGGGGGACCAAGCTGATTTTATTAAAATTTATAGGACCAAACTAGTTTCTACGAAAACAACAGGGGGACCAAGCTGATTTTTATTAAAATTTATAGGACCAAACTAGTTTCTACGAAAAACAAAAGGGGGGACCAAGCTGATTTTTATTAAAATTTATAGGACCAAACTAGTTTCTACGAAAAACAACAGGGGGACCAAGCTGTTTTTATTTAAATTTATAGGACCAAACCAGTTTCTACGAAAAACAACAGGGGGGACCAAGCTGATTTTTATTAAAATTTATAGGACCAAACTAGTTTCTACGAAAAACAACAGGGGGGACCAAGCTGATTTTTATTAAAATTTATAGGACCAAACTAGTTTCTACGAAAAACAACAGGGGGACCAAGCTGTTTTTATTTAAATTTATAGGACCAAACCAGTTTCTACGAAAAACAACAGGGGGGACCAAGCTGATTTTTATTAAAATTTATAGGACCAAACTAGTTTCTACGAAAAACAACAGGGGGGACCAAGCTGTTTTTTATTTAAATTTATAGGACCAAACCAGTTTCTACGAAAAACAACAGGGGGGACCAAGCTGATTTTTGGAACCCCATTCTTCACTATAGCCTTTTTTTGTGCAAATGTCTTTCCGCGCCCTAAAACATGTTTTCTGCACGTTTTAAGTGCTAAACGTTGAAACAATACTCTAAAACCACTCTTTGGGCGAGTTGGTATAATGGAGTCCAGCCAAACGCACAACACTAGTTCTCGTTTTCAGTCTTTGTTTCTAAAATTTCGTATCTTTTCTCTTTCGCTTTTTTTCAGCCTTCGGTTTAAAATTCTGGGTCTCTTCTTGGTGTTAGATCCTTCTGCTCTGGCCAGGTATTTTCTCTTTGTGTTCTTTTTTTTAGTCTTCGATTATTCCGAAAACAAAAAGGGAAGATACCCAAGGCCAGTGTACAAGGGTGACAGCATCAACAGCCAAGAGAGCCACAATTTTTAAACCCAAGGCTGAAAAAAGGACCAAGCCAAAATCGGCTCGTATATTAAACCGAAGACTCCACTGTAGCACAAAATAGGTTATTGTTCTTGCTGTTTAATTCGTGATTGAATTTGTGCTCCTATACGACAATAGGACGCTTTTTGCCTTGGTCCCTTCTGTTGTTTTTTTCGCATTTTTTTACAAATTACTTTATTTTCAACAGTAGTAACGACAACATTGATTCGGGCATAAATTTTCAAATACCGTATTTACTCTAATTTAACGGCACCCTGGAGATAGGTTGAAAAATTTAACGGCAGTCTCTAATTTAACAGCACCCTTCAGGGCAATTTTATATAGTGCTTGCAAATTTTTTTAGCTTGATGCTTTTGAATTCTCGAGCTGGGGTCATGGAAGAAAGAGCCGAATTAGAAGAAATTGATCCTCAACAAGATGAAGAGAACGGGTGCATTAGCGACGAGTCGTTGGATTTCGAAACGAATTTTGCCGTTTGAGTTGTTGTTCTTCATGCCACAAATTTGTTTGCCTTGGCACTGTTCGATTAAAATGTTCTAGTAAAGAAGATCGGAATATTCAACAGCAGTCTCCAATTTACCGGCAGTCTCTAATTTAGCGGCACCCTGTAGATAGGTTGAGAAATTTAGCGGCATGCCGCTAAATTAGAATAAATACGGTACTTCCAGTTCTTATCCCGACAATTTTGATGGAAAAAAAACAACCAAGGCGAAAAAAAGCGTCCTATTGTCGTATAGGGCCGAATTTGTTTCAAAAAATGCGAGCAAACTTCTAAACCAATCTGCTAGCCAATCTCATATTCACTTTTTTCCAAGAAAAGTAACTGAACCATATTGTTTGTGATTCCTTTGAAATTTTGCCTAATTCAACTCATTGTTCATTAAAACTATATTCTCTCTTGCCAACAAAATGACGTTAAAGGTCAATTAAAAGCAGCGGTTTTGCAGTAGCAGCTTTTCTCACCCCCACCCGAAATCCACCCATTTATTAATGCATAGAAGGCAAAGGCGCAACCCTTCCACGCCTCTTTTTTGCCATAAAAGACTAAAAAAATGATGAAGAAGCTGGGGGTGGTGGTCCAAATGTTTTCTTATTGTGCTAGAAAAGTGGGATTGCTATTATTTAGGAGTAGCACCTCCCTGTTTGATTCAGTCATGCTGTTGACTTCAACTTTTTCAGCAACAATGTGCCTATCTTTGGATTTTGAAGGTGTTATGAATGGCTTTTTTAGTGGGTCTTTGTAAGTAATGGAACAGCAGTGAACTTTTATTTTGGGTCTTGTTTGAACTTTGAGGTGTAAAAATTTTGTGCTATATAGTTGATGTGCTTTATATTAAAGGTCCGGCTGGATTGTTTTTGCAGTTATTTTACTAGCAAATAAACTAATTTATTAAAGTATTGTTTGCTTTTGCTGGCTGGCCATGGCATTCAAAAAATTGTGTGAAAGTTGGTCTGGAATTGGTGGGAAGCTAATAGAAATTAAAGATGGGATTCCAAAAGTGTTTTGGATGTGCTAGAATTTTAGTTTTTTGACATTTCTTCCTTTGGGTATAGACATTCAGATTTTTGAGTGAAAATTTCAGAAAATAGTGTGCGAATATTTTTTTGATGTAAGACTGGGTTACAAAATTAGCATAGAACCAAAAAAGTTCCTTACTACATGGAATAAAATGTCTTTGTTGATATTATGTGCAGTCGTGTCCGAGTGGTTAAGGAGATTGACTAGAAATCAATTGGGCTTTGCCCGCGTAGGTTCGAATCCTGCCGACTGCGATCACTTTTTCCATTTCAAAGTTTTACTATTAACTTCTTTTATAACATCTTTATGTCATTTTTGTGAATTTTTATATAATATATCTACTATATTGCATAGTTATGCAATATAGTGGAGTCCTGATCGTAAAAGCCCAAGTGCACCACCCCCCTCGAAATTGTTTTTGTACTTTTAAATAAAAGTACCCATTTTAAGCTGAAAATTTTTATTCTGAGACACCTCTGTAGGCGAAAATTCCTCAGCAATCCGAATCATAAAGCAGAATTTAAAAAAAATACTTAGTCGCTGAGATATGACCTAAAGTTGGAGTGTCAATATTTTAAAAATTACCATTTAACTTTACTCCAACTTAAGGTCATATCTCAGCGACTAAGTATTTTTTTTCAAATTCTGCTTTATGATTCGGATTGCTGAGGAATTTTCGCTTACTCGGGTGCCTCAGAATAAAAATTTTCAGCTGAAAATGGGTACTTTTATTTAAAAGTACAAAAAAAATTTCGAGGGGGCGTTTGGTTGCACTTGGGATACTGTCGAGTCCTGATATCCCGGCACCCTGTAAAGTTTGACACCCAAACTTTTTAACCCTGATTTTGGAGACTTGTTCTAGTTGTATTTTTTGTCAGCCTTGTCTAGAGATGATGACGGGACGAGACTGCCGTTCCGAAGGGGTTTTATAAGTAATTCCCGTCCCGAAACTTTTCCCGAATTTTTTTCCAGCTGTCCCGTCCCGGAGTAATTTTCCGCTTCCCGGATTTATTTTCCCGTCCCGGTTTTTAAAAAGTTGTCCCGCCATTTTATTCAAAAACTTAATGAATGAAAAACTCTTGTTGATCTTTGTGTTTTTATTATCATTTCTGTTGGATCGTGATACAAATGTATTATTGTCTCGCGACGATTTTTATTATGTATGACTATATAAGGAACGTCTGTGTTCGGATCAGTTTGGTGCGAATAAAGTTCATCTCTCTCTGCTTATCGCTAAGACTCAACAATTTCAAACTTGAAAACATTTCAGATTCAACAACATATAGATCTCAAAAAGATGGGAAGCAACGTCTGGAACCTGAAGCTGTTCAAGAGGATCTCGGGCGATCTGCGAGATGTGCGACTCCACGGTAATCATCAAGACGACGGATGGGAGCACCAAGATCTTAAATTGAAATCCACTAGAAGGAGTTGGCAATTTTCAATAAGCTGGAGGAAGGCGCTCACAGTGAAGATATCGGCCAGTTCATCATCAAAGAGAAAACGGGTTGGTTTTTTGAAACACTGTACTTTATTTTGAAGGATGGCAATACACATTTAGACTCGGTCTCGTGCTTGGACAAGAAGATCTTGAACTGCTTAATCTTGAACCACTTGAACTGCGCAGCCCATATGCTCAACCTGGTGGTGAAGAACTAGATTTCGGAGGACCAAGAACTGGTGGAATTGTTGCAGAGGTGCCGGAGCTTGGTCGCTCATTTCCGTCATTCAAACTTGGCCGTTGAGCGTCTTAAGGAGTTCCGAAACACGAGTTAAAGCAGGTAATTTTTTCTTATTACAACATGACATCATTCTTATCATAACATCACTATTTCTTGGCTTAAGAATATCCTAAGACGCTGGAACTCAACCTACGACATGTGCGAGCGATTGATCGAGTAGAAGAAGGCCATCGAGATGTACTTAACACGCTACAGACACCGCAAGCTGGAACTGGAAGATATCAAGTAGGAGATGATCGCGTTGCTCGTCAAGTTGCTGGTGATGGCCAAGAGCGCGTCGAATCAACTCTGCAGAGATGACTCTTCCACGTCGATGAATATCCCAGTCTCTTCCAAGTTGAAGGCGTTCATGGAGTCGATGGTCAACTTGAAGTAGCAGATCTTTAAGGAGAAGTTCATGAAGCTGTTGAAGGAAAACTTTGACTTGGAGAACAGCAGGTTAACATTCTTTCTAGTTCACTTGACTGACGACCCCCCTATATATAAGCGTCTCTTTAAGAACCCGCGTCTTGGCCACCTTTCTGGATCCGCGCTTCAAGGACCATTATTCGGCAAACACGTTACATTTCAAGGCGTCGGAGTGGCTATTAGAGGAAGATGGAAAGGATGAAAAAGAAACAGAAGAGGAGCTCGACCTTGAACAAGATCTCTCGTCCCCTCCGCCAAAGATAATCAAGAAGGCGAAATCGTTCTTCGACGACGATGACGAAGGTGATGGTGAAGTTCCCCGCATACAGACTTCGAAGATGAGCGGAAGAGAAGCAGAGATCGTGGCCTACGCAAAGATGAAAAGCCTTTCCTCGTCGTCCAGCCCGTTGGAATTCTGGAAGGTTAGAGCTAGCTGACCTAGCATGAATTTTAGATTAAAGAATTGCATATTCAGGAGAACGAGAACAACTTCCCCATCCCGGCCAAGATTGCAATGAAGTACATGACCGCCCCAGCAATAAGCGTGATCAGTAAATCAGTCTTCTCGCGCTAGCGCGCGACGTCTACGATTACAGTTGGACCAACTTGGATCCGAAGAAAGCGGAGATGTTGACGTATTTGAACAGAATGTTGATCTAACCTTTTTCCTCTAGCTGTTCTTTCTTGTCTTAGTGTTTGCGTCCCGACCGGGAAATATTTTATGCCCGTCCCGGAATTTCACTTTGTCCCGGATTCCAATTTGATTCCAATTCCAAAGATTTAAATTCTTTGGTCATCCCGTCCCGGAATTTTTTTTTCACAATTTTTGTCCCGTCCCGGAATAGGCTATTCATAATTTCTAGTCTTGTCCGAATATTCACCTGTTTTTCAAATTTAAACTACAGTTTTTAGCAGTAAAACCCGCTGTTCACGGAATAAAATCTCCTTTTCAAAAAAAAGAAAACTTCTAGAAAAGAGTAACGTTATATTGGTAACCGCTGGTCTTATAAGGGAACCTCGCGAACTTATTTTTCACTCGACCAACGGAGCTTGGTCTCATTGATTAATTGGTAAAATAACTCTCGAGTCCGACCCCCGCTGGGTCCAGCTATGGTTTTCACGATCACCAAATGAAAAAAAATAAGAATTTTTGTAAAAAACTTCAAGTTGTTATAATTGCTACATACTTTTATTTACCTGCTCTGAGCATTGATATTTTCTTGAAGCAATACTTCGGGTCTATAATTTAAAATGCGACGCCTGATTACGCCCACTACTTTGAAACAACAATTTGAATATGTAAAGCAGTCGATAATTTTATATCTATCCTCTTGGCAGAGCTTTATGCGCACCTAGTATTATTTCCACGAATCTTGGAAATTAGGGAACCCCTTTTTTGAGACCTGATTTTATCTGCGTTGTGTTTATTTATGCTTTGAAATCTTTAGTCTGCCCTACTCAGTAGTTTGAGATTTTTTCAGGTTCTGCGTTCAGTTCATTGGCCAAAAACCGCACCGGTCTGGTTAGCTGACCTATTCCTTCTTAAATAAAATTAAATAAAATTAAATAAAATAAACTTTTTGAGATCCTACCATACCATCATACCCAGGAAAGGGTTATCAGGGGGTTATGTGACGGATTAATTAAAATTTCAAAATATGACAAAGGCGCCGATAGTAGAGAGAGAAATTTTCAAAAATGCGATATGCGATATTTTCGGCAGTGAGTAATTTCGATGCGGTATGCGATATTTTGAAAAGGAGGATTACGATGCGATATTTTAACCAAAAATTTCTGCGATGTGATATTGCGATACGATATATCGCATCGCTTCTGTCTTTAGCCGATAGGCGCTTTTATCCGAATTTTTTTTTCAATATTTTTTCAAAAATATTGGGAAAAAAAATATCCAAAAAATTATCTTTTCAAGCAAACACGTTTTTAAAAGGGGCATACCAGAGGGTTATACGGAGAAAAGGCGGAGACCAGTGGTTTTTTGCTTTCTCAAAACATTTTTAAAAGCGTTCTAATCTACATTTTTAAAGTTTTCTGCCTAATTTTCACAAAGTAGTATTAGGTCATCAATATTACCGTATTTCCTCTAATTAACGCCCCCCCCCCTGATTCAAAATCGTGTTTTTGGCATTGTGTTTTTGACCCACTTTTGATCACTTTTCAGGCAAGTTACCGCCCATTTTGTAGCCAGAAAGATGAGCTATTAAATGGTTGGTAACTTGCCTGAGAGAAGTGGTCAAAAAGTGGGTCAAAAACACAATGCCAAAAACACGATTTTGAATCAGGGGCGCTAATTAAAGGAAATACGGTAGATTTGACGCAAAACGAGTGAAAATGGTACGATTCAAAAAAAATTGCTGGTCCCCAGCTTTAACCCCGGCTAAATTTTTTGAAACGCGCTGGTATGCCCCTATAAAGGCTATGATTACAAGAAACATCGACAAATTTGGCACTGTTTGATTTCTAAGAGTCTCCTCTTTCGAATAAAAAACATCCTGACAAAATACCTAAAATAAAAAAAGTTATGGCAAAAATTCTGATAAGATAATTTTTGAAATTCGTAATGTTTGAGCTATTTTTATATTTGATGCATAATATTTGCAAACATTTTCTCATTTGGACTTATTGTGTAGTTCATTACCAAGCTTGAAAATGCGTGGAATATTTGCAAATGGCAGCCCTCATTCAAGCCTTTGTTTTTGACCACTATTCAGCATCGCCACCTCGTCATTCATCTGCCTGACTTCACACTTATTTAGCGGTGTCTATTCACATGTATTATATTGGATTGTTGCATTGTTTTGGCAGAATAGAGCCAAATTTGGGTGGTGAAATATAATTTTTGGCAGCTTTCCTGGAGATTTTGAAGGCGTTTACTTATTTGTTTTGTTGCAGATGTTGCACTTTTGGGTTGGAAATGCTTTTCCGTCAAAAAAATACATACGTACATTATTTCCTCTAATTAACGTGCCAGCGAGTCAATTAGAGATCCCTAAAAATCGGAAAATTTGAGGTCGATCTCAATATTTTTGGGCAAAAATTTAAAATCTAAAAGGCAGAATCAGTAGAGCTCGCGAGAGTTAAGAAAATACAAAAAAGAACAAATCGAAAAAAAATTCTGGTCCGAGATACAAAACCTCAAAGTCGAGGGGCGCGTTAATTAGAGGAAATGCGGTAATTTGTTTGATACCTATGAATGCTAAATTTTTTGTATTTTCTTTGATAAAGCTCCCAGCAAAATGTACAAATTCTTAGCGATCCAGCCAATTTGATAGAGACCTTCGACCATTCATTGCATGATGCTCTTCGGAAGTTTCTTGACTTTTTCAACCCGGCTTTTTTTAGACATTCTGAAATAGATAAATTATTTATTATTATAAATTATAAATTATTTTGGGAGACGAACATAAACTCGTGACACTTTATGATCTAATCATTGGAACTTGTGATTTGAAATTGACTATTTTGAGAGAGAAAATCTTCGGAAATTCTTGTTATTAAATTTGTTCGCGAATCCGTTAAAATCAAATCACAATAAATATTTGGAGGTAAGCTACAGTTGTTTTGCAGTAGTTTAAACCACCCAGAAAATCTGCAGGGCACCAAAAAAATTGCAAAAAAATAAGCAGGCGCAAGGCAAAAAACTCAATAGTACAGTCGACTCTCTATAGTGCATCACCCCTACATTCAAAATCGTGTTCTTGGCATTATGTTTTTGACCCACTTTTCGAAGACTTCTGTTTCACAAGACACCACCTAATTTGTAGCCAAAGAAATTAGCTGCAAAATGGGTGGTAACTTGCCTAATAGCAGACCACAAAATGGTCAAAAACAGACTATCAAGAAACACGATTTTGAATTAGGTGGATCAGGTGTTGCATGAAGCTTCCGGAAAACTTTCCGGACAAAAAAGAACGTGGAAAGTTTTCCAAAAAAATGGAAAGAAATAAAAACAGGAGAAGAGAAACTCTCTGTGGGCCGAACCCGTGTTACACCTTGTTTTATGCGTTTTCACTAGGGTTATTTAGACGATAAGTTACCACGGTAACCTACTGCAGCCTGCAAAACTTACCAAAAATCTGTAAGTTTAAAACAGTTAACTACAGTTAACTGTACCGTTAACTGTACAGTTGACTGTACAGTTGACTGTACAATTGACTGTACAGTACAGTTGACTGTACAGTTGACTGTACAATTGACTGTACAGTACAGTTGACTGTACAGTTGACTGTACAATTGACTGTACAGTACAGTTGACTGTACAGTTGACTGTACAATTGGCTGTACAGTACAGTTGACTGTACAGTTGACTGTACAGTACAGTTGACTGTACAATTGACTGTACTGTACAGTTGACTGTACAGTTGACTGTATACTACCACCTGTACAATCCCTCGTTAGTTCTGTCCGATTTCTGACTGCCAACCGGAAAGTTTTCCGGAAAACTTTCCGGCTAACTTTCCAAATCTTTTCTGTCCGGAAAGAAAAGCAACCCTAGAGTGAATGCACCATAGAAGGTCGACTGTGGTTAAATTAGGCCAAAAAATTATATGAGGGTGATAGGTGTCATCAGCGTTATTTTTTCAGTACTGATTGTGATTTTTAATTGTCTAAAATGACATCACTTTGTGTTCTGTTAATTAAAAGCACTTTAAAAATTTTGCAAATAAAAAATTTAAAAAAAATTAAAACTAAAAAAAGCAAATATCTTGTCATATAAGTGTTCTTTGAGTTTTATTTCTACTCAGAAATTCAATTTCAATCACTTTTTGTGGACACGCACATATCAAGTCCAATGTTTTTGCAGGGCATTCAAGTCTCAACATCAAGTGCAAGTCAATCTTGTTCAGCCATAAATACTATATAAAGAAAGAGCCGAAACATAATTTCCATTAATTTTTGATTGCCTTTTGGTTTCTGATGCAGACTAAATCATTTTTTGTTTAATATCCTCATTAACATACCAATGGTTGTAAAAATAGGGGTGCCAATTCCCTCAAAAACCACCCCTTCCTTTCTAATCGGAGGTTGATTGGAAAATGAACGTCCAGGGGCAAAAATTGGAACAAATACGGTACACAGTCAAACCCCGATTTAACGCCCCGGGGTGATGAGGTGGGGGAGGGGGACGACTGGCGTTACCGCAGGGCTGCCATTTGGGTTGATTAATCAGAAAAAGGTTGATTTTAGACACCAGGAGTCCTTGAAAATCTGATTTTTAGTCCCAAAATCTGATTTTTTAAAAGATTTGTCTGATTTTGGAAAAGTTGAGTTGGAAGCCCTGCGTTACCGTATTTCCTCTAATAATGCCTTCGATTTCAAATCGTGTTTTGGCATTGTGTTTTGACTTTTGATCACTTCTCTCAGGCAAGTAACCAACCATTTAATAGCTCATCTTTCTGGCTACAAAATAGGTGGAACTTGCCTGAGAGAAGTGATCAAAAGTGGGTCAAAACGCAATGCCAAAACACGATTTTGAATCAGGGGAGGTTGGCGCTTATTCAGGGCTCCCAAGTTCGCTGATTCATCAGCGAATCGCTGATTTTTGGTCGAAATTGCTGGTAAAAAAATGAATTCGTTGATTCGCTGATTTTTCAAATATCCGCTGATTCTCGAAATATTTGCTGACTTTTGCGTGTTTTTTCCCTATGTGGCTGCCAGTGGACAGGTGTCAGAAATTCGCTGAAGCCGGATACAGTCAAATGCCCTTTTCAAACAAATGTTAATTTTGATTTTTCATGCACCGAAATTTATAAGGTGCTTTTGAACAACGACAATATGTTATCCAGTATTCGAAGTTGGGAAAAATATGATGTTGTTTAACATTGTTTTAACGATTTGTTGTTCAATTTTACCGAATAAAAAGGATTTTGAAAAATTTCGCTGATTTCGGGTTCGGGAGCCCTGGTTTAGATCAAGGCTGCCATTTGGGTTGATTAATCAGAAAAAGGTTGATTTTAAATACCACAAGTTTTTAAAAATCGAAGTTTTAGTTCCAAAATCTGAATTTTTTTTTAATTGGTTGATTTTAGGTACCGAGAATTCTCAAAAATCTGATTTTTTTTTTGAAAATTTGTCTAATTTTAAAAGTTGGAAGCCCTGGTTTAGATGCCAGTGTCAATTATAAAACACTGTTTCAGAGGCACTCTGGCACAGACCCAGGCACTTATTTAGTCCGAGGGCGCATTTCATAACTTTTCCAAGTCCCCTAAGTGATTTTTGTACCCTAAATTAACGGCAAATGTTTTTCGCAGCAAAAAGAAAAAAAATTAACTAAAATGGGGAGGGGGCTTGGGGGACCAAGGTAAGTCAACGTTCTGGTCTAATTTTGGTCAAATATTTTGTCAAAAAATAGTGATTTTTTATGTAGAAAAGTGTATGAAAATAACGTTTTTATCGTTTTTAGCACATAAAAGTTACTTAGAACACTTTTAAACATGATTTACGAACAATAATAAAATATCGTTCCCGGACTAAATAATTTCCCAGACCCACCCTGAAAACTGCGCTTCCAACTCAACTTTCTAAAAATTAGACAAATTTTCAATAAAAAATCAGATTTTGGAACTAAAAATCAGATTTTTGAAAATTCTCGGTACCTAAAATCAACCAATTTAAAAACAAATTCGGATTTTGGAACTAAAACTTCCATTGTTAAAAACTTCCGGTGTTTAAAATCAACCTTTTCTCTGATTAATCAGCCCAAATGGCAGCCTTGCCTAAAAACTACTTACAAAAATATTAACCGAAAATTTTTTATTAATTTTCGATTGCTCTTGGGTCTGCTGCCCCCACCATTTCTTAATGTTGCTGAGACCACTAAAAATTCCACTATTAGGGACATAATTGGCAATATAGGCGTCCCCCTGGCCGCTAGTCAATTAAGTCTATCTCCCAGTGCCCAAAAAAGGGGGTGTGGAATCATTGGAATGTGTGTGTCCCCAGCTTCTCAGCTTTCACACCCCAATACCATTAAGCACTAGTTTTCGGGGTCCTGGTTGTTGTGACTGATGTATTGGTCTTAATGACGAGGTGATGGTGTCTCAAATTACGACCGCTTTTTTTATTATTTTCGGCCAGATGGATCCTGGTTTGCGGGCACAAGCACTCCTATTGGATGTTGGTGTGAAATCTGGTTGGTTAACAACATTTTTTTTTCGGAAGATTCATGGCTTAGTCGGATGATCGAGCTGCTGAAATGTAGTCTTGAAAACAGGATGTGAAATTGGTTTGGGTATTAATATGGGTTGTGGTTACCATTTTAGGTCTTCTAAATGGCTAGTTTAATGGCATTTTATGGGTGTTTGGCCAAAACAATAGTATGATTTTATTGGGTTTTTGTTTATATATAGTGACAACCACTCAGATTCGACTCCGCCTAAGTTCCACACATTTTTTTCAGTTTTTTTGTAAATGGCAACTGTTTTGACGAAACCACTAGAGATGATGACGGGACGGGGCAATTCCGTCCCGTCCCGTTAATTTTAGAGAATCGTCCCGTCCCGGAATCCCGCCCGGAAATTTTTTGGCACCTGTCCCGTCCCGCGTCCCGTCCCGAAATTTTTAAATTTGAATTCTGACCCGTCCCGAAAAGGTCAAGCCATCATTTCTAGAAACCACGTTACCCTTAGTTGGGAATGGGGTGACGCTATATCAAGACTGTATGTATTAGGTTGATCCAAAAGTTCTTGGGCACCTTGAAAAAATTTATTTTCGATTTTTTATTAACGTGTTAATATTTTAGCATGATGTTTATCATTCCAATGCAACAGAAGAAGCAATTTTAACAGATCTGCAAGTTTATTTTGATTCGAAACCGATTAGATTCTTTGTTAAAGGTATTGGGAGATTGCCTGAAAGATGGCAAAATGTTGTTGATGTTGAGGGAGATTATTTTGTTGAATAAAGATTTTGGAGAGCTGTTTTGTTGATGTGACTTCGAGTGATATCTCCTCTGAATTAGATCTGCAAACATTGGAATGATAAACATCATGCTAAAATATTAACACGTTAATAAAAATCGAAAATAAATTTTCAAAGTGCCCAAGAACTTTGGATCAACCTAATAGCTTTTTCAGCTCTCAACTAAGTGTTATTCACAAGCGAAGTACCCGAGGTGAGATTTTAGGAACGGGAGTTGACTCATTTTTTCTTGCAGAGCACCCGCAAGAGCTGTGTGAAACTGGTTGGCTAGACCCTGCATGATAGTGAAAATTTTGAAAAATAAACTCTTGAAGTTACCTTGAAGATGTGCTTATATCGAGACCTGCGAGTCTCTTTGGCAAAGCTATGGTCATTTTCAGAAACGACTGGTAAAATCAGAACCTCTACGATTTTTCTGATCAGACTGACGAATCAAATTCTGCAAAAGTTTCCGAAAATTGAGGTAAAAGTGTCGGGCCTCAAGCGGAAACGAACTTGAGGTGGGGCTCTACATCGAAAATCAATTGTACAGGGTGATTCAAGAATTTTGGCCACTTTTGACAGGCCATAACTTTTTTACAAGTAGTATTTCGAAAATCTGTAAACACAGATCGACTCAGTTTTGATGGCAATTTTTTGGTATATAAAGTCAAAATCACAATTTTTGCTTGGTCACCAGGGTTGTTGCGCCTCTTCAATGAAGATCTTCAATGAAGGTGAGGGGCCTTCTGAAGATGGGATATAAAAAATTTTTGGGTGAAGGAATGAAGGTGAAGCCTTCAGGACAAAATTTTGGGTGAAGGAATGAAGGTGAAGCCTTCAGGACAAAAATTTTGGGTGAAGGAATGAAGGTGAAGCCTTCAGGACAAAAATTTGGGTGAAGGAATGAAGGTGAAGTTTCAGGACAAAATTTTGGGTGAAGGAATGAAGGTGAAGCCTTCAGGACAAAAATTTTTGGGTGAAGGAATGAAGGTGAAGCCTTCATGGGGGCTCATTTTTGTATTGAAGGAGGGTGAAGCCTTCACACTTAAATCTCCTTCAACGAAGATCTTCTTTAGACAATGAAGGGGAGGAAGTCTTGTATAGCTTTTCCGCAAATCCCAGTGGAAATTGATTTGACGAATTCCGCAAAATAGTCAAACTCGCGCTCAGAGTTTTACTAATCTCCCAACCTTCCTAATCCCATACCATCTACAGGACCCCGATGGAGACGGAACTAGCAGGTCGAGAAGCGTCGACTCCTGCGACATACGGCGCTGTGGAAGGGGCTTTTTCAATTCTCGGCTACAACACCAAGGGCTCGAAGGTTAACACAAGTGCGGCGCATGTGCGGCGGAAGGTGTTGTTCTCTTTTGTTTTTTGATGAATGATAATGAAGAAGTCCATTTTTAATGAAGAAACCAATGAAGGAGAAATTTGTAATGAAGGTGAAGGCTTCACCCCTCAAATTATTGAGTGAAGGAATGAAGGTGAAGGCTTCAGGAAAAAAAATTTCATTAACAACCTTGTTGGTCACCCCTGTGGTTTGACCTTGCCCTTCCAAAAGCCATCCAGAGGCCAGCACTCAAACCACAGGGGGGACCGAGCAAAATTCGTGATTTTGACTTTATATACCAAAAAAAATTGCCATCAAAAACTGAGTCGATCTGTGTTTACAGATTTTCGAAATACTACTTGTAAAAAAAGTTATGGCCTCTTAAACAGGATGGCCAGATGTCCTGCTTTAGCAGGAATTTCCTGCTTTTTGGTTTTGAAATCTGCTTTTTGCCAGTGAAAAAGCAGGAATTTTCGCACATTTTGGCATTTGCTTCAAACGCGTATTGTGAAACCATTTTCTCGCTGGTCAAAAGAATTGGGACTGATGAGAAAAATCGCCTTGAAGTGCCTGCTGTCAATGCACTCGTCTGCATCAAATCTACTCGGTTGGAGTGTGAGGAAGCCTTCGACTGCAAAATGAGGATGTTCTGAAGGAAGCACAGAGAAGTGAAAATACGGAAAGAATGATTGGTGAGAAAGGATTTGTGATGTTTTCCTGATGTTTATTGTTGTTGTGCGAATAAGTATGTTCATTCCTGCTTTTTGCAGATTTTTCGTTTCAAAATCCTGCTTTAAAGATTTTGCATCTGGCCACCCTGCTCTTCAAAGTGGCCAGAATTTTGAATCACCCTGTATACAAATTTCCACCGTCCTTATTGGAAAAATCCAAAAGGGTCGTCCACTTCCAACGTAGAAGGTTCATTGAAAACTTTTATTGCAAGTTTTTGGCATAAAATGTGCATAACAAGCCCATTACCAGCCTAATTCCCATTACAACTCCATTTATGGAATCTCTGTTTTCAACACCATTAAATATTACCTCAAAACACGTATCAAACTACAAGAATCTTTTGGCACCCCCTCATGCCCTTTTATGGCCAAACAAAAGACCGTGTTACCTCTTTTCCAGTTGCTGCTGCCCTTCCGGGAAATTCGTCAAAGAGCAAAAATCAATTATGATTTTATTAATTAATTTCTGTTGACCAATCTCGCAACTGGAAGGCCTGTGTCTGCAGGCTCTCAAATTTCAAGAAAATAGGAAAATGTGTTGCTGAAAAGGACTGAACATGGCATCAACACTTTTGCTCGCCTTTTTAGTTTCGAGGATTTTTAATTTTATTTGAAAATCGGCTTGCTACCCCGTTGATTTTGGGGTCTGGCGAAAATTATTCGGCCTTGTTCAAAAATTATACATGCCCTCCCTCATTCAAGTAAATTATTTACTACAGCTATTGAATGGACCAGTCAATTGACCAAAACTTGGACAAATCTACTAGAATTTGGGCAATTGACCGGTTTGTAAAAAACGGCCAACTTCACAACTATCTCTATATAGTATTTGGGACGGGGAACGTCTGTCGCCAATTTGAGTACATGTTTGGTCACAAAGGAAAACTTTTTTTAGTGTAATAATTTTATTTGCATGTTTATACTCATTCGAAAGGTCTTTTAATGGCGGAGGACCTTTCGCAATCAGATTTGAAGATTGTTGTAAAAAAATTGAGATTTTGCGCCTTGAAAGTGAAAAGTGGTGGTTTTCAGAGTTAATCTTATGAGTGCCCATTTGGTCACAAGGAAAACTTTTTTAGTGTGATATTTATTTGCATGTTTATACTCATTCGAAAGGTCTTTTAATGGCGGAGGACCTTTCGCAATCAGATTTGAAGATTGTTGTGAAAAAAATTGAGATTTTGCGCCTTGAAAGTGAAAAGTGGTGGTTTTCAGAGTTAATCTTATGAGTGCCCATTTGGTCACAAGGAAAAACTTTTTTTAGTGTGATATTTTTATTTGCATGTTTATACTCATTCGAAAGGTCTTTTAATGGCGGAGGACCTTACGCAATCAGATTTGAAGATTGTTGTAAAAAAAATTGAGATTTTGCCCCCTTAAAGTGAAAAGTGGATTTATATTTGAATTTCAAAATACGATATGGGCGCCGATAGGCGCCTGCTGTCCCTAGTAATATATATCAGGGCCGCACCGGATATCCGACATCCGGCACTTTTTGACATCCGATATCCGGTATCCGGCACTTTTTCATATCCGATCCGATATTTTTTTATATCCGATACGGCCCTGGTATATATCCCCAGTCAGTTTTCCTTGGTCCCTCAAGCTGATTTTTTGAAACATTTTCACTTGACGGTCTCCAACTTTTTGTTTATAACTTAAAAAATAGTTGCTATGGCAAAATAGGCTGTATTTGAAAACTCCCGGCCGGAGTGCCTTATATGTCATAGCCCGAAAAGTGGTTTTGACCACTTTTTTGAACTTATCTTGTCGTAATTAGTACGAAAAACATGTTTTTTTCACCCGGACGATTATTTGTGGAAAAATATTTTTGACCAAAATGATCATAAATATAGTTACACATCCACCAACACATGGCTGCTGTATGTAAAAGGGAATGAGAGTGTTAAACTTAGCATATTGTTAATAGTCTCTAAGGTGATTGGGGCGCGCATCTCTAAGTCTCAAGCCCCCGCCCCCTGGGGCTTGAGACTTAGATGCACCCCAAGCACCTTAGAGACCATACATCTCAAAAAAGTGGGCTATGTAAGTGTACAACAACACTTGCATAGCCCTGCTTTTGCATGTGGTAGGCCGGCCATGAGAATTGGATGCTCACCCGCCCCGAACAGTGGACAATATGATCAAAAAAGTGGTTATTTATGATCATTTATTGATCATTTATGGTCAAAAATAATTTTTCAAAATGTCGTCCAGGTGAAAAACATGTTTTTCTTACATATACGACCAGATAAGTTCAAAAGTGGTCAAAACCACTTTCGGGCTATTTTTATAAGACACTTTAGCTAAACTCCCGATAAATAATGAATTTTCCCGGCAAATTTTTATTCTAAGTGGTTTGCTAATAATTTTTATTTTTCGACCAGTGTATAGCCCTGAATCTCAGTTTTTTTAACAAGCTATCAAAGGACCAAAAACAAGTTTTCAAAAAGGAAATGGATAAATTTTTAAATGGAAAAAAATTTTCCAAAAATTTTGCTTCAGTTTTCAATTTGATCTAGCAAAATATCGAACAAAACTCAAACTTTTGGAGCCCCACAGCCTTGACTTCCGCAGACACAATTTTTTTCTTAATCTCTAATTTGTTTTTAGTATTCTGCATTTTTTCCTTCATTATGGTCGTTTCGATGAGGTGGGAAATTGTCTGGAATTAAGTTAATCCAGTGCTGAGTATTCTATTTCTCAGAGTTCCTTGGTGGCTTAGTGTAAAATGGCAACCGGACAAAAACGTAAAAGACGTTTTGTCGCGCCGCAAATTTTTGTTGACTCACTTTTTGACTACACATCGAGCTGATTTTTCAGGACTAGTTAAAATAAGGAGAGAAAGCAGTTTGAAAAAATCAGCTCGATGAATCAGCTCAAAAGTGGGTAAAACAGCAACTTTAAGGCTCTATATGTGTTCATGCCGACGCCGGAAAAATATGCCTTGGTCCCCCTGTTAATTTTTTTGCAAAAAAACCAGTTTTT
>JAMRYI010001132.1:0-42903 GCA_029231635.1 Ditylenchus weischeri | reverse complement strand
GGCTGATGACCCTTCCGTCAACTTTCAACAAAGCTCAGCTCTTGAAATGCTAATGGCTTTGGCTACAGCTAGCAAAAACATTTCGGAAAAAATGTATGGAGAAATCTGTTCGAAAACTGATCTTTAGACAATTTTTTTGATATAAGCTTTGCAGAAAATACTTTCGAAAAATCTCTGTATTTTTATTCGTTTTTTTAAATAATATATTTCATGTTTTTCATAATAAAAAATGTACTTATGTTGATACTGTACAAAATTAGAAAAATGAATTAAAGTTATGCAAAAAATGAAACCTATAATTATGTCCAATAATCCAATTCTATCTGTTAGGCTATGATAAAAACTAATATTGAAATGATAACAAAAAAAATATGTGGTTATAATAATTGTAGTTGCAAATCAGTGGCGTAGCCAGAGGGCACGTGCCTACTCCTCCTACGGTATGCCACGATTAAAAAATCGCAAACTTGTGGCATTCTGTTTTGTTTACCTTTTTATTTGAAATGGCTCAAATTAGACTACATTTCAAAAATACTCCGAACCCGACCCTTAAATTTGGTCATTTTGGCCTCTAAGGGCGTAGTACGTAAACTCTAAGATCAAACCAATTTAAGTTAGTGAGTTGATTTCACAAACTTTTTGCATTCTTAAAAATATTGATTAAACTTTATATTAAACTGATACCACAAAAATCTAATGGTATAAAACTTTTTATAAATGACTTTGACTTTTTCGAAACAGTACTTTATTATAACTTCTAATTAATGAACCTGGGTAGCGCCGACTTTACAGCAATGAAAATCATAAAAAAGTATAAAAGTTGACCAAAGAGTTAGCAGATAATAAAATAAATATTATTTGTCTTGACATGAAAACCACGAGTTTGCTTTTTTTGTTTTGACACACCGTGCCCCCTTCATATTTTAGATAAAAATACGTCAGATAAAAAAATTCTGGTGCCGCACCTCCCCTGCCCCGTCAGAAATTCTTCGCTATGCCTCTGATCCAAATGCTGCAAAAGATTAAATGAAAAAATACATCGGTAAATTTTGATTTTGAAACTAAAAAAAGACTGATAAGTGACATTTTACACTTGCACCTTTTTACCCTGGGGCTGTTTATCCTTCGACAAAAATAACGGTTAAAGCTTTTTTCTGTAGCTTAAAGACTTTTTTCATTCAATAAAATTTTTTTTAGTTTCATTTTTTAGATGCAAATAAAAGTCATTTGCGGACTCGTTATTTTGCAGACCGACATTAGTGGACCGACTTTTGCGAACTACATTTGCGGATGGTCAATGGCCGACGCGACATTTGCGGCCCCACAAATTGGGACAGTCAAATGCAGTCATTTGCGGACCTGATTTTAAATAGTCAGCCTCAGTTTAGAAGTAGAGAATTAAGGAAAATTTTATAAATATTATTTATCTCGATTACAAAAAATTATTTTACAAACTCATTTATATCTCTTTAGTCCATTGCATTACTTGGGTCTCATTTACAGCTCCACACTCATCTAGAAGTCTAATATGCTCCACACTAGAAATTTTTCTTTCCACGTACATTTCTGTTGCTTTTTTGCTGCTGGTAAAAATAACGCCTCTAGCTTGTATTAGCACTCCGATGCCGCTGTTGTTTAGGAAGCCGCTACTGAATTGAAATTAAAGAAATCAACTTGCTTTTCAAGATTAACTGTGGTATTTGCTTCCGGGGAAAATATTTTTTGTAAATTTAATTGAATTTTTATCTGAAAGCATGTCATTCATATGTTTAATGTCCACACAAAAAGTTCTGCAAGGTTATGCTTTCCAGAAATATTCTCAAAGTATTATTTGTTCAGGATCAAAGCAGCTCTATTTTTGTGTAAAGTGTTACTTTTCACACGAAGAGCTTAGTGGCAGCGGACTTTCCAGTAGGTGGTGGTTTTGTTGATTTAACTTCGCCTGCTTTGAGTTTTGCAAGCCGAAATTAGTAGGAGAATTGGGATGGTGTGATCCTTTGAATTTAGCATTGAAGATCGATCTTTTGGCCAATCCTTTGTAGCCGATCGGCGTAAATAACAAACAAATAGCGCGGAGAGTTCTTTTGATCTAAAAAAAATACTCTTTAAAAGAAGGGCACATGTTGCGTGGGATTTTTGATTTTTTTTATTGATAACGGATTATATGTAAATACATTCCTTGGTACTTGTTCGGCTGCCTTACCCGTGTGGAAAAAAGTAGTATTGCAAATACTACTCCAAGTAAGAGTGGTATTTCAAAGACTACTACAGTCGACTCTCTCCGTAGAGTCTAGTGATCGCTCTCCAGTGACCAGATTTTGGCGGTCCCCACTATATGATCAACGCTCGCCATAGTGATCAAAACAAAATTTAGAAATTAAAATTAAAAAAAACCACATTTTTCTTCGAGAATTTCTTCGGGAACGAAAACCAACAGTGTTATTTTCCACCCAAGCATACTCCCCTAGCTCATCCAAGTCAAGCATGATATCGAAGCCAGGAGCCGATCAAGCACTCAGCTTCTGGTGGTTGGTGATTCCAATCCTATATTAATTTTTTTCTTGGGGAACGAAACCCAATCATTATTTTGTTTCTCGTGGTGGTTGTCAATCTAGTTAAGCTTTGTACCACTGCCGTTGGAAGGTTAGAGAACCCATAAACTCATTCTTTTTTGCTTGGTCAGATAAATCAGACGGCTCGAAATTGCTGAGATTACAAGATTTTTAACTTCGATCAGGATGTCTGGTTTCTTGATTTTGACTGGCAAGCATTTTTTGTTTTTGTGTAGGTGCGTTATTTTTTCTCCAGATGAAATCACCATATTGGTTGTAGCTGGAAAGCTGGGTTCCATGCCATATGGGTTAAGCACTATCTGTTCATCTTTTGTCCCGATTTCTGCTTGGGTATTTTGAGCTGAGTATATTTCTATAGGTTCTCTGTTTTCATCGTTGATTTCCTTTCAAACACCAAAATTCCGTACTTTGACTTCAGTAGTTCGAGTGCGAGCTGGTAATTCTGGTCTTGAATTATGATTCCGGCAATTACTTCTTCAGCTTCACCATCCAGGAGAAAGCGAATGTGGATCATCTTTCCAACAGAGGCTTAGCTTGGGTGTTGTGTATCTCAACATTGAATATCCGTAGCATTCTTGCCATTCCGATCTTACGCCATTTAATTGATTAACTTTTACAGTTGGGAACTGCACTGAGGACACCGTTTATGCCAACCATTACCGAGTGTGATGTTATTTTCGTCACTTGTGGTGTTATTTGAATAAAATCTCCATAGTGATCGAATATTGTCAACTAGGTTTTTATACTCTCCATAGTGATCAGATTGGTCGGTCTCGTGGGTGATCACTATGGAGAGAGTCGACTGTACAAAAACCTGTAGAGTACTGCTGGCTCCCCTGTAAATAGGAGTATTACAGATACTACTTCAGTAGGAGTAGTATTCTAAATACTAGAGGGTCCAGTATTTAAAATACTATTTTTACTTAAAGTAGTATTTGCAATACTACTTTTTCACAGGGAGGGGGCAGCCAAACAAGTGCCCATCCCTTGGTCAACTTTTTTCGCAGAATCCGAATATTTTTGAAAAACTTCATGAAATACAAAAACTTGACCAAAACGCCGAAATAAGGGGCCCAAATAAGGAATCCAAATGAGGGGCCCAAATCAGGTCCAAATTAAGGGCCTAAATGAGTTGCGCCCAAATGAGTATGTACGAAAACTATATACAGGGTGTCCAATGAAAAGTGCACCATTTTTGAATTCATGCTTTTTTACATTTCTGATCAAATTACAACCAATCTTTTATTTGAAAATGGTTGGGTAAATATATATTTTCTGTTAATAAAATATCTTTAGCTCTGACTTCTTTAAATTGTTGGCTGAAATCGCAAAAAAAAAATTAGGATTTTACCGGTCCGCGGAAGCCCTTGACAAAATTGTCTAAAAATGGTGCAATTTTTATTGGACGCCCTGTATGTAATTAGACCGATTTATGGTTGTAATAGAAAATCATACATTGCGGTGATTTCCGAAAATATTTGGAAATCGGCCAAGCAAGGTCTTACGTACGCCAATTTTTTAGGTGATCAAGTTTTTTTGACACACCCTGTATGCATGTCTTTGTAAATGAAAAGAGCGTAATTACCTCAGTCTGTAATAATTTGTCGCCGACCAACAAATAAATAGGTAACCTTAGAGAGGAGCTGAGAACTGAAAGTAAGGAAGACACATCGGTGGCCACTGTGTAAGCCGCTCATTTCAGCTAGAGACTGTCCATCTAAATACTCCCAACTAGCCAAAAATACATCCAGCATGTTGGCCAGCAAATAGCAGGTTACCACTGCAATCAACATGCGAGTTGCCGAACGTAGTCTGGCCGATGACTTCTGCACTTGGTTTTGGAACCCTCGGCCAACAAATTGTCTAAAAGCCAAAAAAATGAATTGGCTGAGAAGCCAGAAGTAATACCTAGGAGATCCTTTGGCAAGAAATAGGATCAGAGTTTTGATACGCTGGTCCTTCTCTTCTTCCATTTGCACACTATACACTATGGTGGAATTGCAGTAGGCGAGCAAAAAGGGCACGAAGATGGTGGTAATGCGGCGGATCCAAACCTCCAGATGCTATCATAATATGGGTCTTTGGCTAGTGAGGACAGCAGCACTCCCATGCTTGCCAAACCAGTGCAATGTTGTAAGTGATAGGTCTGTGTAAGCCACGCATTTATTGGGTTAAATTTCGGAAAATCTCAATGCACCCTATCTAACTAAACCCCAACTTCACACCTATTAAAATAATTTTTAGGCGTAAGGCAGTTTATATTTCCTGTGAAGCAGCTCTAATTTAATTGAAAGGATGACACCAGACCGATAAAAGGAATGAACAATAAGGTTTGCATCTTTTTCGGATTCCTGGCATCTTTCTCAAATTTTAAATAGATGATTTTTTGGTTTGCGTAGAGATAAGCATATTTTTGAAAATTAACTAAAATGCGTCTTTTTCAACGTTGAAAACTTTTTTTTTTTCAATTTTTGAGTTGGTCAATCTAGCTGACATGGCATTTGCGTGACGCTGAAAAATACTCACTTCAATTTCAAAGAAGATCGAACCCCGCAGCAGCAAGCCACAGGATACTGCAAGCAGAACTCCGAACTGACGGTGCTTACCCATCATTTGCCAGAGAGCAGTAGATCTGTAAACTATAAACAAATTACCAGAAATCTTGATTTTTTTTGAGACAAATCTTGTTTTATTTTGCCCTGGAACTTTTCTAGAGATTATGGTCTGAAGTAGTCTAAATCAGATTTTGTTTAAATCTGGTCAAAATAAATTTTAATGAATGAGATATAGTCAAAAATATTGAGTAGTGGAAATTTAATAGATAGCCTGTTACAATAGATCATTTTTGAACTTATTTTGACCAAATCTCAATTTTTTGCACCCGTCCTCTTGGGGGCTGTGCTTCTATTAGAGACTAAGTTTCAAATAGGATCAATAAGGTACCTCTATGACGAAATGTCGATTTTGCTCAAAATTTTTAAATTTTTTTGACAAAATGGCTTTCCGCGCCTGAAAACCATGTTTTAAGCACGTTAAAGTGGCTTACTCGCCGAAAAACATCATTATGACCCTTTACGACACGAAGGATTCGATAATTATACCGATTGCAGTCTTAAAAAACTTCAAATTCATGATTTAAAAAAAGTTGAACCTGGGGTTATTGATGGTCTGTAAATAGCGCTCGATTGTGGCAGCAACTAGCAAAAAAGAGCCCACAGCAAAGGTGACATTAGAAATGGTAAAGGCAAGTGGCAGACATTCATGCCACACTACAAATAACCACTCTGAGTCGAAATATTCTGCATATACCTAAAATATTATCAGAATGATTGTTTGTGCCCCTCCTCTCACCTGTGCACTCATAATCGATATGTAAAAGACACTGACAAGAAAGTCGCAAAAACTCAAACAAGTCAAATAAGTCAAGTTGCGACGAGGCAGAAGTTTTTTAGAGAATAAAAAGGTGTGAAGCAAGACAAGGTTGTTGAACGTGCTCACCACTAAAACTTATTGTTGAGGAAAGTTTTCGCTAATGCAACAACTACCTGCAATCAAAGCACCCACTCCACCAACCAAACCATTTTGAATTCCTAAAGTGAATATTTATGGTGTTATAAAGTTGAAGTATGGTTATTTTTTGCGAGAATACAGTAATTCCACTAATCGGCCCCTATCTAATAAAACTTGCCTCGACATTAATGACCTATATCTCAGCCCAGAATCAATGGTTCTAATTTTTACTGCCAGAATCTTATTTTGAAAATAAATTGTCTGATTTCTGAATATTTTTTATTGAAAATCTGCAGTTACGCTATTTTCAAAAAGGCATAAATTTGCGCATCTTTTATATATTTCAAAAATTATAATTTAAATTACACCTTACCAGGAATAGCAGTGGATAGTGCACACATTCCTGCAATTCTATAGATCCACTAGAATTTTCACTGCTACCACTGGCAACTTCCATTTTTCTCAAAAAACCAATAAAACCACTAATTGAGGATTAAAAAGAGTAAGCTTTTCAAGCAGAATAAGGAAATGGGAATAACAATGAACACAAGGTTGTTATTGCAGCCTAAGTTACTTATCAAAAATTAATTTACCTCAAATTTGATTTGGTTGTTTTGAGCAAACCCAGAAGTTAGCACTCGGTAAGAAAATACTCTAGAAAAACTATTAAAAACTATTTTATTGTTGCGGGATGGTTGTCACCTAATTGACTATTAGCACGAACACCTACTTCACCACGTTCCCAGCGGACAAAGCTGGTGGTTTGGGTTGTGAATAATAGGGCGAAAACCAGTGACAGCATCAAAGTTCTAGATTTTGAAGTAAACACTTAGAGGAGGATTACAAAAACTTTTTGAATTTAGCAAGTGTGCTGTTAGCCACTCTTTAAAGGCTTAATTCGATGCTGTTAAACTACTTAGCAGCTCGTTGTGTCTCTAATGTGAGGGTGAGAGAGACAGAGATAATAATTTGGCATGGGCATCAAATATATTAATAATAAGTATGGAAAGACCACGCTTATTTTGGGTAAAAGAGGAAATAAATTAACAAATCCATAAAATGAGGCTATATTAGAGTGCCAAACAAACCACCTAACTCTTAGTCTCGAGGGAAGAAACAGGTGCACTCAATGCCAAAAAGAGGTGGCTAATAATTAACGAACCGGAGCTAAACAATAGACTACTATTCTAAATATTCAAATAAAAATCTCAAATTTCAAGGCTGGTAAGCCATAAATCACATTTGTCAATAAACCAGCCGGCTTGTCTAGTACTTGGAAGTCAAAATTTCAGATATGAATCCGTCTACGACCAACTAACTTTAATTCAATAAAAAGATGTTTCCTAAATTGGATATTTTTTCAAAACTTGGATTTTTCAAAACTTGCTAGGCTACCGTATTCTCTCTAATAAGGGCCCCGGGCGCTTATTTTTCAACCTTTGTCCAGAAGGGGCGCTAATTAGAAAGGGGGCGCTTATTGTGGAGGGGGCGCTTATTTTTCAACCTTTGTCCAGAAGGGGCGCTAATTAGAAAGGGGGCGCTTATTGTGGAGGGGCGCTTATTTTTCAACTTGTCAGCGTTGAGGATTTAAATTTGCAAATTAAGACATCTTTGTATTGAAATCACAGTTTGGAATAAATTTTATTTTGAAAATTCAATTTGAAAATAGAAAACGCTTAATTTTTTATCATTGTTTTTTGGCGAGCAAACATCTTCTAACAATTTTATACTGTAACTGTTCTGTGACTTGTTGTTTCACTCGTTTTGGAAAAAAACGAAGCTGATCTGCATTATTTGTCTGACGGTGAAAATGGAGAAAATAAGATTAAAAAGTCAAGAAAGCTCAACTGCGGCATAAAAACGTACAAATGAGAATCCATCAACCGATTTTGAAGAATGCGCAACGAGGAAGCGCAAGATAAAGAAAGTGGCTATATCAGCGATGAATCTCTAGTGGATTAGAACGATGAATTGAAGCCTTAAATCCTGAGTTTCACGGCATTTAATTGATCTTTTCTTCCAACATCCTGATATCGCCTCGTTATCCAACATTCTTCGTAATATGCTCATTGTCCAACATCCTTGATAACTCTAATTGAAACTGCTTGGTTGTTAGACAATTTGAATTAATTTCGAATGTAGGATGTTAAAAAATTCAGCACACCCCTCTGAAAAGGCAGCCCACTAGAAACCATCTCTCTATATTCCATTCTCTATATTAGGCGATTTTTTAAAATGCTCATTGTCCATCATCCTTGTAAAACAAGTAAAGGACATCTACCCATTGGTATAATTGTCGAATAGCGCCACCTCATGAAACACTCCGAAACGTGTTTTTTTAACGTTATAGACCCTTATGGTCAAATTTTCAATTATATATTTTTCAAAATTTCGCTTTTTGTTGGTTACATTTTTACTGTTGTTTTCTTTGGTCTATTTTTGATTTATTTGTGCAACGGAAGAGCATATATCCATGAATATATATATGTATATATATATGCCCTTCCCCCCTTCCTTGCAATGAGATAAAGTTGGGTCTTTACTCGAAGCGGCCAAAGTGGTCAAAAATATTTTTCAAAAAACAGCCTATTTACTGAAACTATAAAAGTTTACTTAGGTACAAAAAACCTGGGTGTTTCATGAGGTTGCTATTCGACAATTATTCCCTACCCATTTAGGGCTACAAAATAATTATAATATTTCACAAAAATTACATAGGTACACGTCAAGATAGTACCCACAAACATGCCCTGTATTTGAATCGACGTCCTCAGAAGCTAGCAGAACAATTTGGAGTTTGTTCTAAGCGAACCTGCTCTGGCGGATCCAGGTCATCTCTGATAGATCGAAGTGGTGGACCTTAAAAGTAGCAGTTCATCTGGGGCCTATCTTACTATTTGAAGATTGGAAAATGGAAAGTGGAAAATGGAATGGAAAGTGGAAAATGGAAAATCATTTTCGTCTTACTAACATTTTGGAAAATGGAAAATTGGAAATGGAAAGTGGAGTGGAAATGGAAATTTTCCATGGAATATTTCCTGTCTTACTATTTGAAAAGTGGAAATGGAAAGTGGAAATTGGAAATTTTCCATGGAAATTGATGACTAAGGCTACGGTCTACAATTTTGGAAAATTTTTTCATGACTTTTTTCTTTGTGCTAAGGCTCTTGTTGGAGTCTTGTATACTGTGTTCAAATTGTTTTTTGCGTGTATCTTATTTGTTTCTCTTGTTAGATTCAAATTGTTTTTTGTGTATCTTATTTTACGTATGCAACCGTGGTGTATATACTATTTTGGGGTAAAATTAGCAGCTCAGTGGTCAAAAGCTTCGCGCTTTGACTTTGCACCTTCGTTTTTGCTACTTATATTTCACGACAATTTTTAAGAAAATGGAGCTCAAAGAGAACAAAGAAAGCAACAAATTTGCTCTTTTCAAGAAAAAAATTCAGGAGAAGAAAGACATCTTGTTTTGCAAATTCAGCGAGTCTGTCACAAACAGTTAAAAGATGATACGTGGGAATCGATTCTAAAGGAGCTTGTGGTTGAGGGATTCACTGCCTTCCAAGAGAAAACTGCCAAGCAACTAAAAGACAGCATGTGGTCGCAAAGTAAGACTCGAACAATGGAGAAGCTAGACAAGTCAAAGAAGACAGGAATGGGTGGAGTAAAGTTCAGTGAGGTGAATTGGTTTATACTTTTTGTGATTTTACGTCTTATATGTTTATTTTGAGGTCGAGTTGCTTTTGGCAATCGTACGGAAAGCCCCTAAGTAAAAGAATGAATGTGCTTGAGAGGGGGAAAATGCACCACCAGCTCTGAAACCGATAAATGCAGACACTTGTTTATCTATTTCACAGTTTAATCTATGATTTCTGAAAACGAGAAATTTTCCATTTTCCATGGAAAATTGGAAAAATGGAAAGTGGAAAATATTTTAGTAAGACAGAAAATGGAAATTTACCACTTTCCATTTTCCACTTTCCATTTCCATTTTCGTTTAGTAAGACACAAATTTTCCATTTTCCACTTTCCACTTTCCATTTTCCAATTTTCCATAGAAATTTTCCCACCTTTCATATAGTAAGATAGGCCCTGAAGAAAAAATAAGTAACAGATTCATGGACAAGTGCTACATTGCAGAGTGTCCCAAAATTAGCCACTTTAAACTGTTGTACTTTTCTTACAGACCTTTTTAAAACGAGCCAGATTCACATGGGATTTGGGCACGCTCTACAAAATACCTGCATAAAAATCATCGAAAAATCCCCAGGTCACAGTCAGTAAAACCGATTTTAAAAACCGCCTTTAAAAAAGTTATGGCAGTTTAAAGGCCAAAATCTTGGTCACCCTGTAGTTTTTTCCCACTCTAAGTTACCAAAACTGACTCAAATCGCATCGACATTTAACTGGAAAACGAGGCAAAAAGAATGCGACCTTATTTAACAGATATTCAAAACTAATTATACCATTCCAAAGACTTCTGCATTGATTTTCTGATCTTTCTGGATCTTTACTGTACTGCTCGACTTTTTGAACCTCTTGAAACTGAAAGGAAAAACATACATGATTCAATTATTCAAAAAAATCACCAGCAGGGCCTATCTTAATATTTGAAGATTCGGAAAATTTCACCATTACTTAATCCCAGTAAATTAATGCCGCTAAAATCTTTTATTTGTTAAAATAATCAGATCTAAGAATTCCTTTAGAAAGGTCAGATCTTGGGCTCCATACTCATGTATAAAACAAATTAAAAATATAGAGCGAAATATTATAAAAACTTCTACAACGGACAAAGCACAAATTTCAGAACCACAGCTTTATTGTCAACGAAAAAGCAAATAGACGTATATAATGGCAAAAGAGCAACAACAAAAAAACGAGAACGACACAATTGGAAGCATGCCACAAACATGCACTAATTGTACACGTAATTCCAAAACTTTCCCAGGAAAGAGTTTTCGGTCTTCTGCGCAGAGCTCGAATTCAACTAAAAATTTGAGATATAAAAATTTTCGAATTCATCATCAACTGAAACATACATTGCCACTGGTGTCGGATGCAAAGCTTGTATTCAAGGGACGCATTCCAGCACGCGAAGAAATCGAAAATCTCGACCTGCTAAAAAAACCTCTTGTTAAAGGACCATAGTTTTTGCGCGCAGCGGCATGTCCGAAATTTAGAATTGGCGGGGGTTATTTTTCTTTCACCTCTCACGTTGTTCAAAACTACTTAAAAGAATGCAGTGCCACACGGAATAGAATTGCGGTTTCAGCGCGCAAAAATCAAAAATCCATAAAACCTACATCTTAAAAACCATAAAACTTACTTTGGCAGAGACATGTTTTGAGTACCACTAACTGAGGGGACCATTCGACTACCATCAGGAACACCATCTTTGTTGGCATCATTTGAGCTGGCATTGAACACGTACACAGATGAGCTAGCCGGAATGGCCACACCTTCCTCGCCGACGATATCCTATAGAACAATAAATTAGCACTTTTCGGAATTCGACCTAGAAAAAAAGTTATGGCGGTTTAAAGGGGCATACCATCGTGTTTCAAAAAGCAAAAGCGGGGACCAGCAAACTTTTTTGAATCGTCCTATCTCTCGTTCGTTTTGCATCAAATCTGATATTGATCACCTTATTTTACTTTTAGAAACTAGCAGAAAACTTAAAAAATCTAGATGAGAGCGCATGTAAAAATTTTGCGAGAAAGAAAAGAAGTGCTTGTCCCCGCCTTTTCTCCGTGTAAAGATCTGGTATGCCCCTTTAAAAGTGTCCACATTTCTTGAAACAAACTTGAAACAACCTGTAAAACCTAGACAAATTTTTCAAAAATGTAACCGTTCTTTTGTGTCACCCTGTACATTTTTTGTACATTCAACTCGCCCAGATATGCCGTATTATCTTTATTAGTTACCTTGGGGTAATTATTTTTCAACCTCTAAAAATAATGGGTCGTTTTGAGATTTTCTGGTGCTCAACCAAAATCTAAAAAACGGAATCAACTAAGATCGCGGTGATTAAGAAAACGCAAAAAACAGATCTGCAAAATTAATTTTTTGAGCCGAGATATAGGGTGCCTATGGGGGGTAACTATTTGATAGGGGGTAATAAATAGAGAAAATACGGTACTTTTTCTCTATCAGAGGGAACAATATTGGAGTACGGTTCAAATAGCTGAGTTGTATCACCAATTTGAGGGTATCCTTTTTTAGGCGATGTGCCCCGCTTCTATGAGAGCAAAAACGTACAAACAAAAACGTACCCCCATACAGCCATTTGTCCCTGTTAAGATGGTTTTTGACATTATAAATGTAAAATACGTGATTGAAATTAGCTAAAACTGCATTAAAAATTATTGAGTACGGAATACAGCAGAAGCTGTTACTGGGTGGTATATACGACAAAATGTCTTACCCGGTCACTGCATGGAACAACACCAATCATCATTCCGTCAAAAATCTTTGCGTTCCGAGCAAGCGCTTGTTTGGCGTGGACCATCGACGAATAGCGAATATGAATATAGTTTCCAACCTTCGGGGCCTTTAAAAATATGTCAAAAAACTGTAGAGTAAACCAGGAATTTAGAAATGTACCTTTTGAGACACAATATTTCCATGTTTTGAGAACAGCTCCAGAATAGCAGATGCATGATCAAGCGAAAAACCAAAGACCGTCACCCAAAAATTTCTATCAGACTGCGCAGAAAATGATGTCTCAGCCCCTTCAAAGTCATGCACAGAAGACACGTTGTTGAAGCTAGCAGAACAATTTGGAGTTTGTTCTAAGCGAACCTGCTTTTCTGGCGGACCCAGGTCATCTCTGATAGATCGAAGTGGTGGACCTTAAAAGTAGCAGTTATTCTGAAGATTAAAATAAGTAACGGATTCATGGACAAGTGCTACATTGCAGAGTGTCCCATGATTATTAGCCACTTTTAAACTGTTATAACTTTTCTTACAGGCCTTTTTTGAAAATTGGTTTTCACAGCTCTACTTAGTTTTCCATAACAATTTTTTGGTATGTAACGTCAAAAACTTTATTTTTGCTTGGTCCCCTGTGGTTTTCGTCCTGGTCTGTGGACGTCATCTGGATGGTTAAAGCTAAAACCACAGGGGGAGAAAGCAAAAACCGAATTTTTTGACATTGCATACCGAAAAAATTGTTATGAAAAACTCACAATACAGGGACCCTAACTGTGCCCTGGGGATTTCTCGATAAATTTTCTTATGCAGGCATTCTTATGAAGCGTACGTAAGTTCCTGAGAAATCCGGCTCTCCAGCAGGCTCTTCCGGCTCTCTTAAGGTCCACAAAAAGCGGTAGAAGAGTCACTCAAAGTTCTAAAAACACGTCGATACTAATGACTCTCTTACAATGGGTCATTCCTAAATTTTTTGTTGGCTTTCAGAACCAGATTCACATGGGGTTTGAGCACGCACTACAAGAATCTCCAGATCACTTCAGATCGATTTTCAAAAACGGCCTATAAAAAAGTTATGGCAGTTTAAAATTGGCCAAAAATATTGGGACACCCTGTAGTTTTTTCCCACTCTAAGCTACCAAAACTGACTCAAATCGCATCGACATTTAACTGGAAAACGAGGTAAAAAGAATGCGATGTAATTTAACAGATATTCTAAAACTAATTATACCATTCCAAAGAGCTTCTGCATTCTTTTCTGATCTTTCTCGATCTTTACTGTACTGCTCGTCTTTCCTTGAACCAGGTGAAACTGAACGCTCTCTAACAAGCAAAGGAGACCAGTGAACATTCTTCGCGCCTAAACAATCTATTCTTTGCACTAATTAAGAGAATAGAAATCCCACCTGGACTTAGATTAGCTTCTTTGGCCTTAAGGATACCTGGAGAGCCGACGGCTGAAATATTTTCGGAATTAAAAAAACATACAGGATTCCATTATTCAAAAAAAATCACCAGTTCTGGAAACAGGAAAGGCCAAATTCCGTCGTTTTGAAGCATGTTGCGCACCAAAAAGAAAGTTTGGAGCGAACTGCGGAACACCACCTCCGTTACTTTCACCATTTTCAAAAATTCCATTGCCAGCTGCAGGAGTTATGTCGTTCATAGCATTGCGCATCATAGGAGAAGCAAATTGAGAATTTTCTGCCATGAGAGAGCGATACCCACTACCATGGCTGCTGTTGTGCGGGAAAACATTGAGCTCGATCTGTATTTGTATCAGCCTGAAAAAGTAAAGCATTTCGTACAATGTAACTTTGTGAACACAGACAAGTGCAAGACTCAACACCAAAAAAGGTGAGACAATGGTAGAGACAGAAACAAAAATGAAAGCAGAATTCGCGGCAAAAATATCGTCAAGCAAGTCTTTTGACGACAATTTCCCGCCAATTCAAATTCAAATTGTGATTATTCCTGTTTCGCGCGCACTTCTTACCACTCATTGTTGTGCCCAAAGTTTACCTCTTGCACTTTTTGTCGAAAACAACGGTGAAAACAATTATAAATTTTGTCGATTTCAAATTAGAGATCTGAGTTTCAGCATCTTCACTTCTTTGAGCATGAGTGTAGTAGAAGTTGCGAGAACGGTTCAAAAGTTAATGACCGTCGCAAGATTGAATAAGCCAGCAAAAATAGACAAGAAAAGACAGCCTCTTCTAAAAGGCAAGAAAACGGATGTGGACGACTTCAAGAAGAGATGTCAGCTGTACCAGGAAATATTTAGGTTTGATATTTTTATGTTGTCAAGTCCGCACTTATTATGGTCATCATTTGAATATACATGGATTTTCCTCACTACATACTCTTTCTTGAATATTTATCTAATCTTTAAGCTGAGCGGATAAGAATTATTTTGCTCTTTTTTCAAGTATCTCTTGTCCTTTGTTTTTTCAACTAAAAAGTGAAGATATTGAATGGTATTATTGAATGGCAATTTTTGCAAGTTCTTCTTGTAGGAAGTAGCCCACGATCTTGAAGAAATCTGACGCTAGCTTCTTCGCCTTTAGGAAGATCTCGAAACTTCATATCTAAATTAAAAAAACACTAATAACGAAGTAATTCAAATTTCTGATAATGCAAAGCCATTAAATAGCAAATAAAAGCCTTTAAATATCTGAAGAACTTATCGTACAATGAGGTCCCGATAACGAAAAAAGGACCTAGTCTCAAGCACTCTTCAAATTGTTTTCTATAATGGTCTAATACTTTTTTAACGGTGTCTCCACCATGTTTTAAGCATTTTAAGCTACATTTTGCTTTGGAAGATTGAGGTAACTTAAAACCCAAATTGTGACCTTGGTCCCCTAAGGTAATTTTTTGCAAAAAAAACAATTTCAACTCGAAATGCTTAAAACATGGTAGAAACACCGTTAAAAAAGTATTAGACCATTATCGAAAAAAAATTGAAAAGTGCTTGCTCCAGCCCCCCCCTCTCCCTGGTTTTAAGGAATCGGTGACAAGTAAAAGATTTTCGGTGACAAAAAAAAGTTTTTCGGTGACAATAAAAAAGTTTCGTCCCTTGTAAGCTACATGCTACAAGTAATTACTTAAAAATACTTTAAAATTACTTTAAAAATTGTTTTAGTGAATCAAATGATGTGTTGATGAAAGCTTTGGCTGAGACTTCAGATTGGCTGGTTGCTTTCCTTCAAGATGCTCTTAACTGTAGCAATAATGACGAAGCGACAATTTTCATTGCCTATCTAAGCAAAGCTTTTGGTTCCAACTTTTCTCCACGAAGCAATAGTTAAGAAACTAGTGAAAATTTTGCCCATGTTGGCTGAGTTAGTTGTTGAAAGCATCAACAGCAAAGGTTCTGCTGAAGCCGGTGTTATGGCAATCCGACTTTGGGCGTTTATAGTCAAAATCTTGTCACAGGTTTTTTTTGTTGATCTTGCTAGTAATCTTTCAGTTAACAATTTTTGTTTAGGAAATAATCACCAGCCATGAGACCACAAACTCTGCTTGTTCTGTTTTTGCCCATGGCTTCAAATCGTCCAAAAGTGCGATTGTACAACAATCTTTTATTTCATGGCGGGCTATCATTGAAGCATTTGCAGCGGATTCAACTTGGACTGGAACTAATAAATGTAAGTCGTGTTTTTTTATTTTCTTGCTAAAACATTCTCGACTATAATTTTTTACTCTTTGATTGTTTTAGCATCAAACGAGAAACGTTTGGAACTGGTGCTTAAAGCTTTGCGTCACAAAGTTACTCCAGATGCGTCACTGCAAAGTGAGTTGACTAACACACAGGGTATATCAAGAAAATCCCACCTTTTGAAAAAAACATAACTTTTACGACTTAGCTTGCTCTAACATTTTTATAATGTAATGTCGGAAACACGATTTTTGCTTGGTTGCCTTTGTAGTTCGGGTCCCGGTCTGTGGATAGCCTCTGGATAGGCATCTGTGAAACCGCTGGGTGACCAAGCAAAAATCGCGTTTTGACGTTATGATCCAAACAAATAGCTAAAAAAAAGCTGCATTTACAGAATGGGCAAAACGGGAAAATTCTTCTTTTTGGCGGAAAAGTGCCAGCTTTTATGGAGAAGTGCCACCTTTTGCAGAAAATTGTCCTGTTTGTTTTCAAATTTATGGTTTAGATAACGCTTAACTGGTTATTAATGTCAATTTGTGGTTTTTAGAAATATAATGTGTGTGGATATAGAGCAGAACAAATTCTTACAGAAGGTGGCACATTTTAACGAAGAGGAGGCACTTTTTCCTTTTTTGACTAAAACGATAAAAGGAGGACACATTTTCACAAAAAGGGGCACTTTTTCGCCAGATGGAGGCATTTCTCCGTATCGTCCTTAGAGAATTTTAAAATTCGACACAAAAAATTTGTAATCTTTAAAAGTGGAGGAATTTCTTAATACGTCCTGTATTTTTAACTTTCTTCTACCGTATTTCCTCTAATAGAAGGCCCCTCCTAATAAAAGCCACAAACACCACCACCAACCTCTGATAGTAGGCTTTCACACAAAATTCAAAAATTTTGCAAATTTCAAATTTAAAGAGCACTATCGTACGTAAAATCACCTGATAGTGTCTGTTTGATAAGACCAAAACTACGATTTTACCCACTCGAACCCCAAAATCTCCAGTGAGTAGCATTGGGTAGGTGGATATCCACCGGAATGCCCTGAAAAATAAAAAGTCAGCCAAAATGCAAAACAAACCATTTTTCTAACCTAAAACCGTGTAGGAAACTGTGTTTGATAAGACCAAAATTGTGATTTTAGCCACTAGGACCCCAACACCTGGAGTGAGTACTCCTGGGTAGGTAGATATCCAAATGGATGGCCTAAAAAATAAAATTTGGTTAAAATAAAAACAAAACACTCTTTTGGGCGAATTGGGTCTGATTGGACCGAAATTGCGACATTCCTCACTGAAATTCCAAAACCCTTGGTGTGTACCTTTAGCTAGATGGATATCCACCTGGATCACTGAAAAATAAAAAGTTATCCAAAATCAAAAACAAACCACTTTTCCTAACCTAAAATCGAAAATAGACCAGAATAAACAAGATTTGGGCTTTATTTTAACTCACACTATTTTTGCGAGCTGAACCATACGCTCATTATATATGCGAGCCAAATGGCTCGCGAACCATATGGCTCGTGTATGTGTCGCAAGCACTTTGCTTTCTATGTAAGGCGAGCCATATCGCCATACATATCTATTGGCGAGCGAGCAGCTCGCGTCTTGTTAACAGGACGCGAGCTGCTCGCTCGCAAACGAGCCAAACGCACAGCACTGCTCGGGAGTACAAAAAACCGATTTCAAACAATCAAATTATTTCCCGCCTAACTGTCAAAAGAAAAAAAGAGTCCGTAGCCACCCAAAACTAGGGTTGGTTTATTGACCGGTCATTAAATATCGGGTTAATTAACCGGTTAAAAAAGGTCACAACTCATTTTATCAATAAACCGTAACACTTTTCATCAAAGTTAAACAAATTAACATCAAAAGTTTTTGAAGTTTGGAAGTTGACTGTCTAGCGAGAGTTGACTGTGAAGAGAGAGATGACAGTATAATGACAGTTGACTGTATAATAGGAGTCGGAAGCATATTTTTGAAGGAATCAACTGTGGAATTTTTAACCATAATTTACTTGCTGGTTAAAAATATCAAATGACCAATCAAAGAAACCGGTTAATTAACCCACTAAAAACTGGTTAAAAACCATCACTCAGCCCCAGAAAAAAAACTGTTTTTTAAATTTGCAAAGAAGACGGAGAAAAAAGATATTCAAGCGACGAATCTATGTGTCGAAATCTAATTTTGTTTGTTTTGTATGTAAAAATCTCTCGTTTTGTAAATAAATATTTGATGGATCATTGTATTATTCCGATTTAAAAAATTCGAAATCAACTATGCAATGGTTTTTATGAACGAATTTTCGTCGGCTCCGAAAGGTCGAAAAACACAACAACCCCTCCAATAGAAAACCCCCCTAGAGCATGAGTGAAAAATATGAGGCCCGGCCCTGCTATTAGAGGAAATACGGTATTCTTTCTCTGATATAAAACTATATTTTTAAGTTTTTGAAACATGGTGGTTTTTGGCAGAATCTTTAGGCGATCGACTTCCATCTGTATTTGATAAAGTTAATTTTTTTCTTGGTTGGCAGCTATATTAATGTTTCATTTAGGTCTTGCATGGCTTGCTTAGATTCTGTGTGGGCGGACAAACAGAATACATACTTCCAGCTCAAAATGAAGCTCGAATTTTGGAGAGGCTGGCAAAACCAGTTGGCGTCGACTGCAAACTTGTCTCTGTATTAAGTGATAGTTTAGAAACCATGAAATACTCCAGAGCTGTTTTAAATGTGGTGCCTGAATTGATTCCCAAGCTCCACCTGGTTTTAGATGCTATTCTGAGTATGATTTTTGCTAGTTTATGATCGGTGTAGCCCCAACGTGTTTGTTTCAGGCAACAAAGGACCTTTTTCTAATGCTTTATCCCAAAAATTAGTCGTGAAATTGCACTCTACTTTTGTCATTCAATGTATTCGATGGATTTCTTGCAGTATTCCACTTGAAAGTAAGTGAGTAGTTATGTGAGTAGAAAAATAACAAAATTTTGCATTAATTGGATTTTCAGTGATTATATTTTCTTTTCAGGCAGATTCGCATTGAGTTTGCCAAACCTTTGGCTGTCAATGTCAAATAAAATTAACAAGATTTTACGAGGTGAAGATCGACGACGCGAGTTAAAATTCTACTTAGTGCAGCTGCACGCGTGGATATGCGAAAATAAGCATGGAAACAAGTTGGCCATCGTAATCCTTGCAGTTTTCAAAATATTATCAGCTTACTCATTTTTTTAAGCAAACAATCAGTTCGTTGAAGTCAGTTGATGCATTTGCCGACTTCCAATGTGAATATAAGAAAATAATGGACCTTTTGACAGAGTCAGTTTTTCAGCTTCTTTTCTATCCAATCCTAGATATTGCAGATCATCTGGGGTTAAGCCCTCATGCTCAGAGCTCTCACAATCTCCTGTTATTCTGCCAATTTCCTCTACTCAGTAATTGAAATTTTCTGTCTAGTAGCGAATTTGAAAAAAAAACCCCCACTCTCCTAATTTTTCCTCATAAAACCATATTGAAAAGTATTCCAATTAATTCAGAAATCACTTCAACTCCCTTTTTAGTCCAAACTAACATAAGCTAGCCTACCCTTTAGAAAAAAACAATAGTAAATACAGTGATTTTAAAAAAATTGGTGAGAGGAGAGGGGGTTGTTATTCACTACAGACGCCTTTGAATTTTTTGGTTTGATGAATTTGGTGGTTTAGACTGTCTGAGATATCGGTGAACACAGAAGCCATTCGCAATCTGAGCGATTTCCAGTCATCAGATGGTGATTGTGTCAATGATTCGACACTGTAGGGCTTGGTCTTCTATTATTCTAATCGTGTTCTATTTCATTCTAGTCCTGTTTCTCATGCTGTAACTGTGCAGAAGAGTACTAACGTGGAATTGTCTGCGTAAGTCTTTGTGTGTTCCTTTTAAAACCACCAAAACATGAATATTTAGGTCATCCGGCGATTCTGACTCTTCAGATGCTGTCTCTGACACAATTGCCATGTCTGCCAGGTCAGTAGATGACATTGTTGCACCGTACGTCTCTCCTAAAACATCTACGCCGGACACTAGAAAACTCCGCTCAGTGACTGGAACTAGAGGTTCGGTAATTGGATCTCGTGACAGATCTCAGCAACAAACCCCTGATAGCGTCTCTAGCCATTCCATAGCTCAATATTTTACCAGAAGACCTTCAGTGGAAAAGCCCAAGAAGTTAGTGAGTACAGCCGATGATAAAGACGAAGCACCCGTGGCAAGGACAACTAGAAGCAAAGCATCTCTGGAAAAGGAGAAAGAAGACGCTAGGGAGACGGCAGTCAAAAAGGAATTCATCAGCAAGATTCAAACTGAAGAAAGTGGCGACAAATTCAGCTCTCCTAACATTATCGAAGAGACTCCATTAGAAGTAATTGCCAAGTATAGCAGCAAAAGCAACACTCCGAACGTCCCTCTGCAATCATCAGAAATCACTGTGTTGGTGGATACGGGTTACCAAGTGGCAGAGGAAGATAGTTCAACGAATTTGCAAAACATTGAAAAACAGCCTTTGGATAAAGCTGTTGTGTCTACCCCAGCAGTTCAAGAACCTGAAAATTGGGTAAAATCGACGGAGAATGGTGGGCACGTTCAGCCACCAGAATGTGTTCTAACACCGTTTGGTATGACTCCAGCTGCAGAAACTCCAACAACACCCAAATCAGCTAGATTGGGTTCCAAGCTAGGCACGCCGGGAATTTTGAAGAAAGTGGATTCCCAGCTAATCCAGACAAAAGGTAGTCTCTTTTTAAAATAAGTTTAATTATTCATTTAAAATCGTAATTTTTAAGAATCTTCGAGTCCATTTTGTCCCTGACGAGGAAGAAGTTAAGGAAATTGCAGCCATCGATCAGATGACTTCCCTACTCGAAAAGTGATATATTTTTAGTTTTACGTAAATTTCTATTTGATGTGTTTAGAGTGTGCGAAAGATATCTTTGCCGACTCAAGGTAATGAGAATGCTGTGCAGAATCGTAAAAGACCTTGGGAAACTGATGTCAATGCCAATAAAGATAATGATGCTTTAGTAAGTGCTCCACTTATTCCCCTTCTGGAAATGGACAGATCGCCACCAGAGAAGTCAGCTCTGACCAATTTATCTGCAAATGTGCCTTCGTCACCGCGCTCTCCACTCATCAAAAAAAGCAAATTGAAGCCTATGTTTTCCACAAAATCTATATCTTCTACCGTTACAAGTGTGCCTTTGGTCAAGGAAGTAGTTACTCCGTTTATGCCTGAGCTAGCGAGTAATGAAGATGCTAAGAACCAGGGAATAAATCAGCTCTGTCGCACATTGGCTCCTGGAGGGTAATCGTTTAGATATCAAAAATGGTTTTGCTCAAGACATATACAGCAACATTCTCTATAAGCTCAATTTTTTGGACCGATCCCAGCTGTAGCTTATAGAGAGGTATAGCATGTAGAGACATTTGACTGTACCACTCAAGTGAATACTTTACACGTGAAGTGAAAAGTGAAAATTTTCTGTACCTCTAAATAAAATTGTGTGAACTTCAAACTACGAAGTGAAAAGATTTCCACGTTCTACACCATAAAGTATTTCACTTTTCACAATTTTAGTGGTGCACAAAATTACATACCGTGTTCACTCTATTAAATCCTATGGTTGGGATAATCACCGGTGATAATCTTTTTGGGAATATCCGAGTTATTTCAAATTCACGCCTATATTTTCCTCTATATTTTGAAACTTGAGACACACGCTTGAACCCAATTTAAGGTTAACTGGCCTAAGTTTCACAAAAGTAAAATTTTTTCTCGGGAAAACGTGAAAATACAGAACGCCATAAAAGGCGCGAATTTGAAATAACCTGGAAAAGGCCTAAGCACCAACAAGTTTGTTGGTCATGGCACTACTTTGTTCTATGATTGGCTGTCTTGTCTGGCATTAAAACGATACGCAGAATCTGCGCTTTCTGATACAGTAAAATTCTAAAATATAAACGGTGATAAAGAACTGAATTTTCGGTATCAATTTTCCCATTTTTAGTGATAGGTAAATGGGTAGCAAACTACATGGTGGCGCATCCTAACCGCCGAGTTGTCTTACTCCATAACTTTTTAGTTTCTTTTACCAATTTTGCCAATCTTTTTCTTTAAATGCTTGCAAGAAAATAGGCAATCGAATGGTGCAAAACAAGTCAGATGTAGAAATTTGTATAAGCACTTACGAGTGGGTTTTTAAAATATTAAAATTTTTTGATCATAAGGAAAAATTTTAAAAGTTTTGTCGCTACATCTTCAAATTTTGTCTCGATAAAGTACAAATATCGTTTGAGTGTCTAACGAAAACTAAAAATCTCAATTCTAGTAGTTGAAAAGCTAAAAATAAGAATTTTTTTCGCAATGTTGAGTTGGTTTTTGATTGTGGAATTTTTATTTTTTTAGAATTTAAAAAGCTTAAATGGGCATGCTCACCTAACTCAATTTGTGCTAATAATTACGGCTACCAGACAATTTCCAATATTTTTGGAAAATGTCGCGCGACATTTTCCAATATTTTGGAAAATGTCGTTTAGAATTTGTCGGCCGACATTTTCCAATATTTTTGGAATTTGTCGGCCGACATTTTCCAATATTTTTGGAATTTGTCGTCGGCATTTTCTAATGTATTTAAAAACCTTTTTTGGTGTTTTTGGTTACTACTCTTCATCATTTTTTGGTCCTTTTGATGACCACCGCATGCGCATTCGCAGCCTTTTCGCTACTTATATGTGATTATTAAGGTTTTGCCACAATGAGCTCAAGCGATTCTGAAGATCAAGAGATAAGCTTTCTGTCAAGGAACTCAATCGAGCAGCAAGAAGCAAGCAAAGCTGGAAAGCGAGTAATTTGGGCTGACGGGTATCGCTACGTTTTCGCTCGGGTATTCGAAATGCGTTAATAATGATCCCCAAACAGTATATTTTTAAGGAAAGCACCAAGTGTCAAGGTACGAGCTTCTTTAATTGCTGGCAAAAAGTCAAGAATCAGCAAGGTATCTATAAGCATTGCAAGGGAAAAGGGTTTGTCAAAGTAGGTGGGCGCTTTTTCTATCTCACAAAGCGCCACAGTCATGAGCCGAAGTCAGATGAATTTGAGGTCAGTATCAAGTGTGAAATTTAGTGTTGATTTTTATTTCGCTTAGATACGCAAAGGTTGCAAGCAGCATATAGTGTAGCTGAAGCGTCTCCTCTATCAAAGACAAAGTGCATCGTCCGTTCAGTCAAAAGGGGAGCCAGCAGGCGGATAAGAGCAAATATACCGAAGAATGAAAGCATCGCTAGGCAAATTCAGCGCAGAAAGTATAAGGTAACTATGACTTCAGAAGATGTGTTTAGACATAATTTTTAAGATCAATACGACTATGATCGACACAAAGAAGTCGCGTGAAATGGAAGTTCCCTTATCAATGCAGAAGACTGAAAATGATCAACAGTTCCTGAGGTATGACTCGCGATTGGAAGAGCCTGGTATACTGACCTTTCACTATCTCTGGCTCTTCACTTATCATTGTCTATTACAGATCTGCCATGGATAATGGTCTGGATGTCTCCATTTGGTGAGCAGCTACTACAACGCACTATACTTATTGCCTTTGATGCAACATATACAAAGTCACCAAAGGGGTTTCTACAGGTGGATTTGCTGTCTTGGTTGAAACCGTATGAATTCATTTATTTGTAGTATTTTTCAATGCACGCCTTTATCGATGATCGCTTCTTGCCGGTCGCTTTCGTTTGGATGAAGAACAAGGACAGTATGACATACAAGCGAGTGTTTCACGAAGTGTTCAATTTGCCTTTTGAGAACTTCAACATTAAATACTACTTATCAGGTTGGTGTATTTTACTATCTGACTTTTTTAGTGACCCTTATTTCTTAGATTTTGAGCGTGCTCCAGCAAATGTACTGTCTATCTTGTTTCCTGATGCTATGCCAATCAAATGTGCATTCCATTTGTGTCAATCGAACCGCAAGTGGGCCCGTGGACACGGCATGAGTGATTTCTACAAAATAGATGACCTCCAGGATTGGATTGTGCTCTTCTCAAAACTGGGATACTTGCCTAAACGAGACGTGATACGAGGCTTCATCGCTCTTATACATGCTTTTGATGATCTCGTCAATACAGGAGTTGCTGATGCGGGACATCAAATTCGCGCTAAAGGTATTATCTGATATATTTGTGTATCGTTATTCGATAAGACGCTTATTCAGCCTTCATGGATTACTTTCGAAAGACATACCTTTTCCGAGGCTCTGGATACAGGATGCAGCCTGGCCTTTTTCCTATTGACCAATGGAACGTCAACGAATTTATCCGCAAGCAGCTGCCCATAACAAATAATTCTGTAGAATCTTGGAATCGAGATTACAAAGCTCATTTTGCCGGCGGAGGAAAAGCCGATCGTAGCAAAGTTATCCAGTTTCAAGTCGCAGAAGAGGAAGCAGTTAGACACGCCATTGAAAGGTTTCTTGTGTGAGCTCTAACTATTTCACATAAATACCTAGCTCTTTTAGACATGAGGACAGACCAGATGAACAGTTCCGTACAGTCCGTGCCGCTCAGCGAACCTCCGAAGAGTTGGTGCATGCCTTGCTGGTGGAATGGGAAGAGAAGCCGTCTAATGAAGTTAAAAGCTTTGATGAAATAGTCTCCTTTTTACGGTCTGTGCAAGAAAGAGTGTGGTATGCAAAAGGATTACACCCAGATTTTGAAGATATTGAAGAAAGCGAAGAAGAAGAAGAATCAGAAGAGGAAGGAATTGTTGATGACGAGCATCCTGGTCTATGATTTGTTGTTTTCGCTTATTATTG
The DNA here is from genome assembly GCA_029231635.1 of Ditylenchus weischeri. Taxonomy (NCBI): domain Eukaryota; kingdom Metazoa; phylum Nematoda; class Chromadorea; order Rhabditida; family Anguinidae; genus Ditylenchus; species Ditylenchus weischeri. The sequence goes on along the minus strand of JAMRYI010001132.1, from coordinate 17,870 downwards.
TTTCCACGTCCTGGTTTTGTTATAATTTTAGTTGATGTTTTGGTTGTTGTTTTCACGTCCTGGTTAATGTTCTCGTCCTGGTTGTTGTTAAATGGTTCAGGAATAAATCTCTTTGATTTGATAATGCTTTTCTCAAACATATTACCTATCTAATAAGCCGGCCCTTTTAAACGATCTCTTTCTGTTCTCTATATTTTTCGCCTAGTTAGCGCTTTGTCAGGGGGCGCTTTTTAGAGAGAATACGGTAGTTGTTATTTTTGTCTTTGCGAATAAAGAATGTAGTAGGGCGAGAAATCATTAAAATTCACAAGATCTATTTATTAGTTTTCTAGTCAAGAAATAGTCGATTTCATTGATATAATAACTTTTTTAAAATATTGGAAAATGTCGCACGACAAATTCCAAAAATATTGGAAAAAGTCGGCCGACAAATTCCAAAAATATTGGAAAAAGTCGGCCGACAAATTCCAAAAATATTGGAAAATGTCGGCCGACAAATTCCAAAAATATTGGAAAATGTCGGCCGACAAATTCCAAAAATATTGGAAATTGTCTGGTAGCCATAATTACACTTCTGTACAGATTTTTTAACTCGGTTTCTAACAAAACTACACCTAAAATTAAATTCAAGGCCTTGTTTTGTTAGAAACTAAGTTAAAAATCCGTATAAAAATCCAACGATTAGGAAAAATTTTTGAATTGGCGGGGACCTAGCTGAATGGAGAGTATGGTGCTTACGAGACGATGGAGACTTGGAAGTGAGTCGTTTTCCTGAGAAAGAAGATAGGAAATCTATAACTAACCTTGCTTGCAAAGCTAACCTTGAAGATCTTTTGCCATTTGGTTTCTGCTGTTTCCGCCTCGAAGACTTCATCCGGAATTTGGCGCACCATTCGGTTCACTTCCACAACTTCGTTGAAGAGCTTCTCTGCGATTTCCGGTGCCACCTGCTTTGCTAGCTCGAAAGCCTGGGTGTAGTCGATGCTCTTTGTCTTCAACATGATCCGGAAGATGTTTGTCAACAAATCCTCTACATGGAACCACTTGTCGATGTATCAATGACAGTTGTGTAGAATTCCTGAAGAAAGGAGTTAGAAAACCAACAATAACAAAAACCAACCAGAAAAATTTCGTTCAACATTTCTTTCATGTCCATGTCCAAGCGCCTAAGAGATGTCTCTGTCGCTGCTCCCTCCGCTAGCTCGAAGAATTCACTCGCCTTGCGCTCCAGGATTTTCTGTTTGAAAGAGTCTACAATTTCCACCAGCTCCGGCAAAAGCGCAGTTGATTTCTGAAAGCAGGAAAACATTAACAAACTGATAAAGAAAAGAAACCTGGAGTTGGAGCAGTGGCTTCAAAGACTGCCAAAACACTGTGAAGGAACTGCAGTAATGGCAACGATTCCATCGACGCAAAGAACTTCTCAAGAAAGAGCGGAGACTTATTCCTGAATGCGAAGAGAGCGGTGAGCAGATCCCAGAGCTTCAGAATTCTGTCGATCACTTTGCTCAAAGTAAGCCAGCGAGTCGGACCATGTGTGGAAATCGTGTCGTAGTTTGTCCGAAAAGCGCAAAGTGAATTCTTTCCGAAAAGAAACTTCAAACCTCCAGAAACTCGCAGATGTTCTTGAAATTCTCATGGCGGCTGGTCGATCCCTTGAAGTAACTTGCCAATTTGAAGATAACTGTTTCGATGTCGAATGGCAAGCGATCCGCTGCCTTTTGCGCAGCGTTGTGAAAGATATGTGCTGGACATCCGACCTGAATCAAATTCCTTTTCTTGAGCAATAGTTTTTTGAAGACATTGTTCGGATCTTGCATCGTGGGCCACCAAAGTCGACTGGTGATTTGTCGGCGCAAAAGGAGACAATATTACTCCACTTCAGTAAATTAATTTCCAGAATTACCACGATGAAGTCGGCGACGAGTTCCATATCGAGAAATTGGACTTGAACTCCCTTGGCGGCTGTGAAGAACCTTAATGATTTCCGCTTAAAAAACTTGAAACAAATGAAACCTAACCTGATTACGATCTGGAACGATTCGAGGCACACCTAAAGAAGAGGAATCAACAAGGAACCCGAAAACAAAACAAACCCTTCAGAATTGCTTGTGTTTTGGTCCGATCGCATGCAAACTTCTTGGCCACCGCTGAATCGGAAAAAGATAGTGCAAAAAAGAGCATGGGAGGAGCAGCAGTCGGTCGAAGAGAAGGCTTGATTGTGAGTCGCGACATGGAACGCCCAAGCCTCTTCAGCGGCAGCAGTCTTGTCATCGGTTACAGTCGGCACAGATCGGCTCGGCATGAAGTTAACGAGAGCTCTGAAAAGATAGAACAATAACAAAGCACTGCATGTCTGGATTAGCACTGACTAGATTAGCACTGAAAGTTCACAATTGAAACAAGCAACGCCGGAATACAAGGAAAATGAACAGCCAAACAAAAAAGGTGAATGAAAACTGCGAAAATTTTGTAAAGGAAATTTGCTCAGAGACACAATTTGTTGCATTTTCGGCGCCAATTCGAAAATAAAGTACAATAAAGTACAGAAGACCAAATAAAGTACAAATCTTTAAATAAAGTACATCTGGCAACCCTGGTATAATCACAAAATAAGTGGCAAACTTTTTGATAAGGTGGCATACGCTACTAAAATGGCAACTGGGCTTGGGTGAGTAATACTAAAAAGGTGTTGCATAAAAAAAACCACTGCTTTGTCTTTATGAAACAAATTAACTGTTAACATTACAGCACATCAACATTGGTCATGCACTTACACAGTAAAAAGGTTCTTACAGTGGGTGCATTTGCTTCCCTTTCCGAAAGTGACATACTCGCCTTGCCTATTAAAATGGCTGATAAACTAGAAAAGGTACGAGAACTTCTTTGCAAGTTATATTTGGGACAAGCTCCGGCAGTAAATAAAATTAAGGTAGTTGTTGTTCTAACAGTTTATAAAATTTTAACATTCCAATTTTCTTCATTCAGCCTGTTGTCACCGCGTCGATTCCTGAAACAGTTCCTGAAATTGTTGAAGACGTTTTGACAAATGAAAAGGAGAACTGTGCAACTATTGCTGCTTTAGTAGCCACAGAACCACTAGAAGACAGCATGGATGTGGACATATTCTCTACTGTGCCAGTCGATGTGCCAGTTGCTAAACAACCAACCGTCAATGAAGTGCAAGCTGAAGAAACAACTCAAACCAAGCAAGGCATGTTTCATACCATATTTTCTACATTATTTTTAACCAGAGGGGGTTCTTCTATTAGAGATATGTCAAAAAAAAATCGTCCGCCGGCTGAGCTTGCACACATTTTAGCTCTATTTTTAAAGTCTTTTACCAGTTATGATTTGCGGCAATGGTCCGAAAAATTGTAACCATTCCGATTTCATTAAAAGAATTGAAAAAAAAAACTGAAGACTGTTTGTTTAAATTTAAAAACTAAGTTGGCTATTCGAAAAAAAAAATTAAAAAAGTAGCTATTAGAGTTTTTAGAGAAAATATGATAATGTAAGTTTTCCAGAAACACCATTTTCAAAGGACTTAAAGAAAATATGGTGTGATCTGAAGACATCGCTTTCCTGGGCTGATGACCCTTCCGTCAACTTTCAACAAAGCTCAGCTCTTGAAATGCTAATGGCTTTGGCTACAGCTAGCAAAAACATTTCGGAAAAAATGTATGGAGAAATCTGTTCGAAAACTGATCTTTAGACAATTTTTTTGATATAAGCTTTGCAGAAAATACTTTCGAAAAATCTCTGTATTTTTATTCGTTTTTTTAAATAATATATTTCATGTTTTTCATAATAAAAAATGTACTTATGTTGATACTGTACAAAATTAGAAAAATGAATTAAAGTTATGCAAAAAATGAAACCTATAATTATGTCCAATAATCCAATTCTATCTGTTAGGGCTATGATAAAAACTAATATTGAAATGATAACAAAAAAAATATGTGGTTATAATAATTGTAGTTGCAAATCAGTGGCGTAGCCAGAGGGCACGTGCCTACTCCTCCTACGGTATGCCACGATTAAAAAATCGCAAACTTGTGGCATTCTGTTTTGTTTACCTTTTTATTTGAAATGGCTCAAATTAGACTACATTTCAAAAATACTCCGAACCCGACCCTTAAATTTGGTCATTTTGGCCTCTAAGGGCGTAGTACGTAAACTCTAAGATCAAACCAATTTAAGTTAGTGAGTTGATTTCACAAACTTTTTGCATTCTTAAAAATATTGATTAAACTTTATATTAAACTGATACCACAAAAATCTAATGGTATAAAACTTTTTATAAATGACTTTGACTTTTTCGAAACAGTACTTTATTATAACTTCTAATTAATGAACCTGGGTAGCGCCGACTTTACAGCAATGAAAATCATAAAAAAGTATAAAAGTTGACCAAAGAGTTAGCAGATAATAAAATAAATATTATTTGTCTTGACATGAAAACCACGAGTTTGCTTTTTTGTTTTGACACACCGTGCCCCCTTCATATTTTAGATAAAAATACGTCAGATAAAAAAATTCTGGTGCCGCACCTCCCCCTGCCCCGTCAGAAATTCTTCGCTATGCCTCTGATCCAAATGCTGCAAAGATTAAATGAAAAAATACATCGGTAAATTTTGATTTTGAAACTAAAAAAAGACTGATAAGTGACATTTTACACTTGCACCTTTTTACCCTGGGGCTGTTTATCCTTCGACAAAAATAACGGTTAAAGCTTTTTTCTGTAGCTTAAAGACTTTTTCATTCAATAAAATTTTTTAGTTTCATTTTTTAGATGCAAATAAAAGTCATTTGCGGACTCGTTATTTTGCAGACCGACATTAGTGGACCGACTTTTGCGAACTACATTTGCGGATGGTCAATGGCCGACGCGACATTTGCGGCCCCACAAATTGGGACAGTCAAATGCAGTCATTTGCGGACCTGATTTTAAATAGTCAGCCTCAGTTTAGAAGTAGAGAATTAAGGAAAATTTTATAAATATTATTTATCTCGATTACAAAAAATTATTTTACAAACTCATTTATATCTCTTTAGTCCATTGCATTACTTGGGTCTCATTTACAGCTCCACACTCATCTAGAAGTCTAATATGCTCCACACTAGAAATTTTTCTTTCCACGTACATTTCTGTTGCTTTTTTGCTGCTGGTAAAAATAACGCCTCTAGCTTGTATTAGCACTCCGATGCCGCTGTTGTTTAGGAAGCCGCTACTGAATTGAAATTAAAGAAATCAACTTGCTTTTCAAGATTAACTGTGGTATTTGCTTCCGGGGAAAATATTTTTTGTAAATTTAATTGAATTTTTATCTGAAAGCATGTCATTCATATGTTTAATGTCCACACAAAAAGTTCTGCAAGGTTATGCTTTCCAGAAATATTCTCAAAGTATTATTTGTTCAGGATCAAAGCAGCTCTATTTTTGTGTAAAGTGTTACTTTTCACACGAAGAGCTTAGTGGCAGCGGACTTTCCAGTAGGTGGTGGTTTTGTTGATTTAACTTCGCCTGCTTTGAGTTTTGCAAGCCGAAATTAGTAGGAGAATTGGGATGGTGTGATCCTTTGAATTTAGCATTGAAGATCGATCTTTTGGCCAATCCTTTGTAGCCGATCGGCGTAAATAACAAACAAATAGCGCGGAGAGTTCTTTTGATCTAAAAAAATACTCTTTAAAAGAAGGGCACATGTTGCGTGGGATTTTTGATTTTTTTTATTGATAACGGATTATATGTAAATACATTCCTTGGTACTTGTTCGGCTGCCTTACCCGTGTGGAAAAAAGTAGTATTGCAAATACTACTCCAAGTAAGAGTGGTATTTCAAAGACTACTACAGTCGACTCTCTCCGTAGAGTCTAGTGATCGCTCTCCAGTGACCAGATTTTGGCGGTCCCCACTATATGATCAACGCTCGCCATAGTGATCAAAACAAAATTTAGAAATTAAAATTAAAAAAAACCACATTTTTCTTCGAGAATTTCTTCGGGAACGAAAACCAACAGTGTTATTTTCCACCCAAGCATACTCCCCTAGCTCATCCAAGTCAAGCATGATATCGAAGCCAGGAGCCGATCAAGCACTCAGCTTCTGGTGGTTGGTGATTCCAATCCTATATTAATTTTTTTCTTGGGGAACGAAACCCAATCATTATTTTGTTTCTCGTGGTGGTTGTCAATCTAGTTAAGCTTTGTGTACCACTGCCGTTGGAAGGTTAGAGAACCCATAAACTCATTCTTTTTTGCTTGGTCAGATAAATCAGACGGCTCGAAATTGCTGAGATTACAAGATTTTTAACTTCGATCAGGATGTCTGGTTTCTTGATTTTGACTGGCAAGCATTTTTTGTTTTTGTGTAGGTGCGTTATTTTTTCTCCAGATGAAATCACCATATTGGTTGTAGCTGGAAAGCTGGGTTCCATGCCATATGGGTTAAGCACTATCTGTTCATCTTTTGTCCCGATTTCTGCTTGGGTATTTTGAGCTGAGTATATTTCTATAGGTTCTCTGTTTTCATCGTTGATTTCCTTTCAAACACCAAAAATTCCGTACTTTGACTTCAGTAGTTCGAGTGCGAGCTGGTAATTCTGGTCTTGAATTATGATTCCGGCAATTACTTCTTCAGCTTCACCATCCAGGAGAAAGCGAATGTGGATCATCTTTCCAACAGAGGCTTAGCTTGGGTGGTTGTGTATCTCAACATTGAATATCTCGTAGCATTCTTGCCATTCCGATCTTACGCCATTTAATTGATTAACTTTTACAGTTGGGAACTGCACTGAGGACACCGTTTATGCCTAACCAATTACCGAGTGTGATGTTATTTTTCGTCACTTGTGGTGTTATTTGAATAAAATCTCTCCATAGTGATCGAATATTGTCAACTAGGTTTTTTATACTCTCCATAGTGATCAGATTGGTCGGTCTCGTGGGTGATCACTATGGAGAGAGTCGACTGTACAAAAACCTGTAGAGTACTGCTGGCTCCCCTGTAAAATAGGAGTATTACAGATACTACTTCAAGTAGGAGTAGTATTCTAAATACTAGAGGGTCCAGTATTTAAAATACTATTTCTACTTAAAGTAGTATTTGCAATACTACTTTTTTCACAGGGAGGGGGGGGCAGCCAAACAAGTGCCCATCCCTTGGTCAACTTTTTTCGCAGAATCCGAATATTTTTTGAAAAACTTCATGAAATACAAAAAACTTGACCAAAACGCCGAAATAAGGGGCCCAAATAAGGAATCCAAATGAGGGGCCCAAATCAGGTCCAAATTAAGGGCCTAAATGAGTTGCGCCCAAATGAGTATGTACGAAAAAAACTATATACAGGGTGTCCAATAAAAAGTGCACCATTTTTGAATTCATGCTTTTTTACATTTCTTTTTACATTTTACAACCAATCTTTTATTTGAAAATGGTTGGGTAAATATATATTTTCTGTTAATAAAATATCTTTAGCTCTGACTTCTTTAAATTGTTGGCTGAAATCGCAAAAAAAAAATTAGGATTTTACCGGTCCGCGGAAGCCCTTGACAAAATTGTCTAAAAATGGTGCAATTTTTATTGGACGCCCTGTATGTAATTAGACCGATTTATGGTTGTAATAGAAAATCATACATTGCGGTGATTTCCGAAAATTTTGGAAATCGGCCAAGCAAGGTCTTACGTACGCCAATTTTTTAGGTGATCAAGTTTTTTTGACACACCCTGTATGCATGTCTTTGTAAATGAAAAAGAGCGTAATTACCTCAGTCTGTAATAATTTGTCGCCGACCAACAAATAAATAGGTAACCTTAGAGAGGAGCTGAGAACTGAAAGTAAGGAAGACACATCGGTGGCCACTGTGTAAAAGCCGCTCATTTCAGCTAGAGACTGTCCATCTAAATACTCCCAACTAGCCAAAAATACATCCAGCATGTTGGCCAGCAAATAGCAGGTTACCACTGCAATCAACATGCGAGTTGCCGAACGTAGTCTGGCCGATGACTTCTGCACTTGGTTTTGGAACCCTCGGCCAACAAATTGTCTAAAAGCCAAAAAAATGAATTGGCTGAGAAGCCAGAAGTAATACCTAGGAGATCCTTTGGCAAGAAATAGGATCAGAGTTTTGATACGCTGGTCCTTCTCTTCTTCCATTTGCACACTATACACTATGGTGGAATTGCAGTAGGCGAGCACAAAAAAGGGCACGAAGATGGTGGTAATGCGGCGGATCCAAAACCTCCAGATGCTATCATAATATGGGTCTTTGGCTAGTGAGGACAGCAGCACTCCCATGCTTGCCAAACCAGTGCAATGTTGTAAGTGATAGGTCTGTGTAAGCCACGCATTTATTGGGTTAAATTTCGGAAAATCTCAATGCACCCTATCTAACTAAACCCCAACTTCACACCTATTAAAATAATTTTTAGGCGTAAGGCAGTTTATATTTCCTGTGAAGCAGCTCTAATTTAATTGAAAGGATGACACCAGACCGATAAAAGGAATGAACAATAAGGTTTGCATCTTTTTCGGATTCCTGGCATCTTTCTCAAATTTTAAATAGATGATTTTTTGGTTTGCGTAGAGATAAGCATATTTTTGAAAATTAACTAAAATGCGTCTTTTTCAACGTTGAAAACTTTTTTTTTTCAATTTTGAGTTGGTCAATCTAGCTGACATGGCATTTGCGTGACGCTGAAAAATACTCACTTCAATTTCAAAGAAGATCGAACCCCGCAGCAGCAAGCCACAGGATACTGCAAGCAGAACTCCGAACTGACGGTGCTTACCCATCATTTGCCAGAGAGCAGTAGATCTGTAAACTATAAACAAATTACCAGAAATCTTGATTTTTTTTGAGACAAATCTTGTTTTATTTTGCCCTGGAACTTTTCTAGAGATTATGGTCTGAAGTAGTCTAAATCAGATTTTGTTTAAATCTGGTCAAAATAAATTTTAATGAATGAGATATAGTCAAAAATATTGAGTAGTGGAAATTTAATAGATAGCCTGTTACAATAGATCATTTTTGAACTTATTTTGACCAAATCTCAATTTTTTGCACCCGTCCTCTTGGGGGCTGTGCTTCTATTAGAGACTAAGTTTCAAATAGGATCAATAAGGTACCTCTATGACGAAATGTCGATTTTTTGCTCAAAAAATTTTTAAATTTTTTTTGACAAAAAATGGCTTTCCGCGCCCGAAAACCATGTTTTAAGCACGTTAAAGTGGCTTACTCGCCGAAAAAACATCATTATGACCCTTTTTACGACACGAAGGATTCGATAATTATACCGATTGCAGTCTTAAAAAACTTCAAATTCATGATTTAAAAAAAGTTGAACCTGGGGTTATTGATGGTCTGTAAATAGCGCTCGATTGTGGCAGCAACTAGCAAAAAAGAGCCCACAGCAAAGGTGACATTAGAAATGGTAAAGGCAAGTGGCAGACATTCATGCCACACTACAAATAACCACTCTGAGTCGAAATATTCTGCATATACCTAAAATATTATCAGAATGATTGTTTGTGCCCCTCCTCTCACCTGTGCACTCATAATCGATATGTAAAAGACACTGACAAGAAAGTCGCAAAAACTCAAACAAGTCAAATAAGTCAAGTTGCGACGAGGCAGAAGTTTTTTAGAGAATAAAAAAGGTGTGAAGCAAGACAAGGTTGTTGAACGTGCTCACCACTAAAACTTATTGTTGAGGAAAGTTTTCGCTAATGCAACAACTACCTGCAATCAAAGCACCCACTCCACCAACCAAAACCATTTTGAATTCCTAAAGTGAATATTTATGGTGTTATAAAGTTGAAGTATGGTTATTTTTTGCGAGAATACAGTAATTCCACTAATCGGCCCCTATCTAATAAAACTTGCCTCGACATTAATGACCTATATCTCAGCCCAGAATCAATGGTTCTAATTTTTACTGCCAGAATCTTATTTTGAAAATAAATTGTCTGATTTCTGAATATTTTTTATTGAAAATCTGCAGTTACGCTATTTTCAAAAAGGCATAAATTTGCGCATCTTTTATATATTTCAAAAATTATAATTTAAATTACACCTTACCAGGAATAGCAGTGGATAGTGCACACATTCCTGCAATTCTATAGATCCACTAGAATTTTCACTGCTACCACTGGCAACTTCCATTTTTCTCAAAAAACCAATAAAACCACTAATTGAGGATTAAAAAGAGTAAGCTTTTCAAGCAGAATAAGGAAATGGGAATAACAATGAACACAAGGTTGTTATTGCAGCCTAAGTTACTTATCAAAAATTAATTTACCTCAAATTTGATTTGGTTGTTTTGAGCAAACCCAGAAGTTAGCACTCGGTAAGAAAATACTCTAGAAAAACTATTAAAAACTATTTTATTGTTGCGGGATGGTTGTCACCTAATTGACTATTAGCACGAACACCTACTTCACCACGTAATTCCCAGCGGACAAAGCTGGTGGTTTGGGTTGTGAATAATAGGGCGAAAACCAGTGACAGCATCAAAGTTCTAGATTTTGAAGTAAACACTTAGAGGAGGATTACAAAAAAACTTTTTGAATTTAGCAAGTGTGCTGTTAGCCACTCTTTAAAGGCTTAATTTGCGATGCTGTTAAACTCACTTAGCAGCTCGTTGTGTCTCTAATGTGAGGGTGAGAGAGACAGAGATAATAATTTGGCATGGGCATCAAATATATTAATAATAAGTATGGAAAGACCACGCTTATTTTGGGTAAAAGAGGAAATAAATTAACAAATCCATAAAATGAGGCTATATTAGAGTGCCAAACAAACCACCTAACTCTTAGTCTCGAGGGAAGAAACGGGTGCACTCAATGCCAAAAAAAGAGGTGGCTAATAATTAACGAACCGGAGCTAAACAATAGACTACTATTCTAAATATTCAAATAAAAATCTCAAATTTCAAGGCTGGTAAGCCATAAATCACATTTGTCAATAAACCAGCCGGCTTGTCTAGTACTTGGAAGTCGTAAAAATTTCAGATATGAATCCGTCTACGACCAACTAACTTTAATTCAATAAAAAAGATGTTTCCTAAATTGGATATTTTTTTCAAAACTTGGATTTTTCAAAACTTGCTAGGCTACCGTATTCTCTCTAATAAGGGCCCCGGGGCGCTTATTTTTCAACCTTTGTCCAGAAGGGGGCGCTAATTAGAAAGGGGCGCTTATTGTGGAGGGGCGCTTATTTTTCAACCTTTGTCCAGAAGGGGCGCTAATTAGAAAGGGCGCTTATTGTGGAGGGGCGCTTATTTTTCAACTTGTCAGCGTTGAGGATTTAAATTTGCAAATTAAGACATCTTTGTATTGAAATCACAGTTTGGAATAAATTTTATTTTGAAAAAATTCAATTTGAAAATAGAAAACGCTTAATTTTTTATCATCATTGTTTTTTTGGCGAGCAAACATCTTCTAACAATTTTATACTGTAACTGTTCTGTGACTTCTTGTTGTTTCACTCGTTTTGGAAAAAAACGAAGCTGATCTGCATTATTTGTCTGACGGTGAAAATGGAGAAAATAAGATTAAAAAGTCAAGAAAGCTCAACTGCGGCATAAAAACGTACAAATGAGAATCCATCAACCGATTTTGAAGAATGCGCAACGAGGAAGCGCAAGATAAAGAAAGTGGCTATATCAGCGATGAATCTCTAGAAGTGGATTAGAACGATGAATTGAAGCCTTAAATCCTGAGTTTCACGGCATTTAATTGATCTTTTCTTCCAACATCCTGGATATCGTCCTCGTTATCCAACATTCTTCGTAATATGCTCATTGTCCAACATCCTTGATAACTCTAATTGAAACTGCTTGGTTGTTAGACAATTTGAATTAATTTCGAATGTAGGATGTTAAAAAATTCAGCACACCCCTCTGAAAAGGCAGCCCACTAGAAACCATCTCTCTATATTCCATTCTCTATATTAGGCGATTTTTTAAAATGCTCATTGTCCATCATCCTTGTAAAACAAGTAAAGGACATCTACCCATTGGTATAATTGTCGAATAGCGCCACCTCATGAAACACTCCGAAACGTGGTTTTTTTAACGTTATGTGACCCTTATGGTCAAATTTTCAATTATATATTTTTCAAAATTTCGCTTTTTTTGTTGGTTACATTTTTACTGTTGTTTTCTTTGGTCTATTTTTGATTTATTTGTGCAACGGAAGAGCATATATCCATGAATATATATATGTATATATATATGCCCTTCCCCCTTCCTTTGCAATGAGGAGCAAGTTGGGTCTTTGGCCTCGAAGCGGCCAAAGTGGTCAAAAATATTTTTCAAAAAACAGCCTAGTGCCACTCGAAACCATGTTTTCTGAGCTTTTCAGGTAATAAAACGTTAAAAAAAACCACGTTTCGGGGTGTTTCATGAGGTTGTGCTATTCGACAATTATTCCCTACCCATTTAGGGCTACAAAATAATTATAATATTTCACAAAAATTACATAGGTACACGTCAAGATAGTACCCACAAACATGCCCTGTATTTGAATCGACGTCCTCAGAAGCTAGCAGAACAATTTGGAGTTTGTTCTAAGCGAACCTGCTTTTCTGGCGGATCCAGGTCATCTCTGATAGATCGAAGTGGTGGACCTTAAAAGTAGCAGTTCATCTGGGGCCTATCTTACTATTTGAAGATTGGAAAATGGAAAGTGGAAAATGGAAATGGAAAGTGGAAAATGGAAAATCATTTTCTGTCTTACTAACATTTTGGAAAATGGAAAATTGGAAATGGAAAGTGGAAAGTGGAAAATGGAAATTTTCCATGGAATATTTCCTCTTCTGTCTTACTATTTGAAAAGTGGAAAATGGAAAGTGGAAAATTGGAAAATTTTCCATGGAAAATTGATGACTAAGGCTACGGTCTACAATTTTTTGGAAAATTTTTTCATGACTTTTTCTTTGTGCTAAGGCTCTTGTTGGAGTCTTGTATACTGTGTTCAAATTGTTTTTTGCGTGTATCTTATTTGTTTCTCTTGTTAGATTCAAATTGTTTTTTGCGTGTATCTTATTTTACGTATGCAACCGTGGTGTATATACTATTTTGGGGTAAAATTAGCAAGCTCTCAGTGGTCAAAAGCTTCGCGCTTTGACTTTGCACCTTCGTTTTTGCTACTCTATATTTCACGACAATTTTTAAGAAAATGGAGCTCAAAGAGAACAAAGAAAGCAACAAATTTGCTCTTTTCAAGAAAATTCAGGAGAAGAAAGACATCTTGTTCGGCAAATTCAGCGAGTCTGTCACAAAACAGTTAAAAGATGATACGTGGGAATCGATTCTAAAGGAGCTTGTGGCTGAGGGATTCACTGCCTTCCAAGAGAAAACTGCCAAGCAACTAAAAGACAGCATGTGGTCGCAAAGTAAGACTCGAACAATGGAGAAGCTAGACAAGTCAAAGAAGACAGGAATGGGTGGAGTAAAGTTCAGTGAGGTGAATTGGTTTATACTTTTTGTGATTTTACGTCTTATATGTTTATTTTGAGGTCGAAAAGTTGCTTTTGGCAATCGTGGACACGGAAAGCCCCCAAGTAAAAGGAATGAATGTGCTTGAGAGGGGGAAAATGCACCACCAGCTCTGAAACCGATAAATGCAGACACTTGTTTATCTATTTCACAGTTTAATCTATGATTTCTTGAAAACGAGAAATTTTCCATTTTCCATGGAAAATTGGAAAATGGAAAGTGGAAAATATTTTAGTAAGACAGAAAAATGGAAATTTACCACTTTCCATTTTCCACTTTCCATTTCCATTTTTCGTTTAGTAAGACACAAATTTTCCATTTTCCACTTTCCACTTTCCATTTTCCAATTTTCCATAGAAATTTTCCCAATCTTCATATAGTAAGATAGGCCCCTGAAGATTAAAATAAGTAACAGATTCATGGACAAGTGCTACATTGCAGAGTGTCCCAAGATTATTAGCCACTTTTAAACTGTTGTAACTTTTCTTACAGACCTTTTTTAAAACGAGCCAGATTCACATGGGATTTGGGCACGCTCTACAAGAATACCCGCATAAAAAATCATCGAAAAATCCCCAGGTCACAGTCAGTAAAAACCGATTTTAAAACCGCCTTTAAAAAAGTTATGGCAGTTTAAAAGTGGCCAAAAATCTTGGGTCACCCTGTAGTTTTTTCCCACTCTAAGTTACCAAAACTGACTCAAATCGCATCGACATTTAACTGGAAAACGAGGCAAAAAGAATGCGACCTTATTTAACAGATATTCAAAAACTAATTATACCATTCCAAAGAGCTTCTGCATTCTTTTCTGATCTTTCTCGATCTTTACTGTACTGCTCGTCTTTCCTTGAACCAGGTGAAACTGAAAGGAAAAACATACATGATTCAATTATTCAAAAAAAAAATCACCACCAGGGGCCTATCTTACTATTTGAAGATTGGAAAATTTCACCATTATTTAATCTCAGTAAATTAATGCCGCTAAAATCTTTTATTTGTTAAAATAATCAGATCTAAGAATTCCTACTAGAAAGTTCAGATCTTGGGCTCCATACTCATGTATATAACAAATTAAAAATATAGAGCGAAATATTATAAAAACTTCTACAACGGACAAAGCACAAATTTCAGAACCACAGCTTTATTGTCAACGAAAAAGCAAATAGACGTATATAATGGCAAAAGAACAACAACAAAAAAACGAGAACGACACAATTGGAAGCACGCCACAAACATACACTAATTGTACACATAGTTCCAAAACTTTCCCAGGAAAGAGTTTTCGGTCTTCTGCGCAGAGCTCGAATTCAACTAAAAATTTGAGATATAAAAATTTTCGAATTCATCATCAACTGAAACATACATTGCCACTGGTGTCATATGTAAAGCTTGTATTCAAGGGACGCATTCCAGCACGCGAAGAAATCGAAAATCTCGACCTGCTAAAAAAACCTCTTGTTAAAGGACCATAGTTTTTGCGCGCAGCGGCATGTCCGAAATTTAGAATTGGCGGGGGTTATTTTTCTTTCACCTCTCACGTTGTTTAAAACTACTTAAAAGAATGCAGTGCGACACGGAATGGAATTGCGGTTTTAGCGCGCAAAAATCAAAAATCCATAAAACCTACATCTTAAAAACCATAAAACTTACTTTGGCAGAGACATGTTTTGAGTACCACTAACTGAGGGGACCATTCGACTACCATCAGGAACACCATCTTTGTTGGCATCATTTGAGCTGGCATTGAACACGTACACAGATGAGCTAGCCGGAATGGCCACACCTTCCTCGCCGACGATATCCTATAGAACAATAAATTAGCACTTTTCGGAATTCGACCTAGAAAAAAAGTTATGGCGGTTTAAAGGGGCATACCATCGTGTTTCAAAAAGCAAAAGCGGGGACCAGCAAACTTTTTTCAATCGTCCTATCTCTCGTTCGTTTTGCATCAAATCTGATATTGATCATCTTATTTTACTTTTAGAAACTAGCAGAAAACTTAAAAAATCTAGATGAGAGCGCATGTAAAAATTTTGCGAGAAAGAAAAGAAGTGCTTGTCCCCGCCTTTTCTCCGTGTAAAGATCTGGTATGCCCCTTTAAAAGTGTCCACATTTCTTGAAACAAACTTGAAACAACCTGTAAAACATAGACAAATTTTTCAAAAATGTAACCGTTCTTTTGTGTTACTCTGTACATTTTTTGTACATTGAACTCGCCCAGATATACCGTATTATCTTTATTAGTTACCTTGGGGTAATTATTTTTCAACCTCTAAAAATAATGGGGTCGTTTTTGAGATTTTCTGGTGCTCAACCAAAATCTAAAAAAAGGAATCAACTAAGATCGCGGTGATTAAGAAAACGCAAAAAACAGATCTGCAAAATTAATTTTTTGAGCCGAGATATAGGGTGCCTATGGGGGGTAACTATTTGATAGGGGGTAATAAATAGAGAAAATACGGTACTTTTTCTCTATCAGAGGGAACAATATTGGAGTACGGTTCAAATAGCTCAGTTGTATCACCAATTCGAGGGTATCCTTTTTTAGGCGATGTGCCCCGCTTCTATGAGAGCAAAAACGTACAAACAAAAACGTACCCCCATACAGCCATTTGTCCCTGTTAAGATGGTTTTTGACATTATAAATGTAAAATACGTGATTGAAATTAGCTAAAACTGCATTAAAAATTATTGAGTACGGAATACAGCAGAAGCTGTTACTGGGTGGTATATACGACAAAATGTCTTACCCGGTCACTGCATGGAACAACACCAATCATCATTCCGTCAAAAATCTTTGCGTTCCGAGCAAGCGCTTGTTTGGCGTGGACCATCGACGAATAGCGAATATGAATATAGTTTCCAACCTTCGGGGCCTTTAAAAATATGTCAAAAAACTGTAGAGTAAACCAGGAATTTAGAAATGTACCTTTTGAGACACAATATTTCCATGTTTTGAGAACAGCTCCAGAATAGCAGATGCATGATCAAGCGAAAAACCAAAGACCGTCACCCAAAAATTTCTATCAGACTGCGCAGAAAATGATGTCTCAGCCCCTTCAAAGTCATGCACAGAAGACACGTTGTTGAAGCTAGCAGAACAATTTGGAGTTTGTTCTAAGCGAACCTGCTTTTCTGGCGGACCCAGGTCATCTCTGATAGATCGAAGTGGTGGACCTTAAAAGTAGCAGTTATTCTGAAGATTAAAATAAGTAACGGATTCATGGACAAGTGCTACATTGCAGAGTGTCCCATGATTATTAGCCACTTTTAAACTGTTATAACTTTTCTTACAGGCCTTTTTGAAAATTGGTTTTCACAGCTCTACTTAGTTTTCCATAACAATTTTTTGGTATGTAACGTCAAAAACTTTATTTTTGCTTGGTCCCCTGTGGTTTTCGTCCTGGTCTGTGGACGTCATCTGGATGGTTAAAGCTAAAACCACAGGGGGAGAAAGCAAAAACCGAATTTTTTGACATTGCATACCGAAAAATTGTTAAAAAACTCACAATACAGGGACCCTAACTGTGCCCTGGGGATTTCTCGATAAATTTTCTTATGCAGGCATTCTTATGAAGCGTACGTAAGTTCCTGAGAAATCCGGCTCTCCAGCAGGCTCTTCCGGCTCTCTTAAGGTCCACAAAAAGCGGTAGAAGAGTCACTCAAAGTTCTAAAAACACGTCGATACTCATGACTCTCTTACAATGGGTCATTCCTAAATTTTTTTGGCTTTCAGAACCAGATTCACATGGGGTTTGAGCGCACTACAAGAATCTCCACAGATCACTTCAGATCGATTTTCAAACGGCCTATAAAAAGTTATGGCAGTTTAAAATTGGCCAAAAATATTGGGACACCCTGTAGTTTTTCCCACTCTAAACTACCAAAACTGACTCAAATCGCATCGACATTTAACTGGAAAACGAGGTAAAAAGAATGCGATGTAATTTAACAGATATTCTAAAACTAATTATACCATTCCAAAGAGCTTCTGCATTCTTTTCTGATCTTTCTCGATCTTTACTGTACTGCTCGTCTTTCCTTGAACCAGGTGAAACTGAACGCTCTCTAACAAGCAAAGGAGACCAGTGAACATTCTTCGCGCCTAAACAATCTATTCTTTGCACTAATTAAGAGAATAGAAATCCCACCTGGACTTAGATTAGCTTCTTTGGCCTTAAGGATACCTGGAGAGCCGACGGCTGAAATATTTTCGGAATTAAAAAAACATACAGGATTCCATTATTCAAAAAAATCACAGTTCTGGAAACAGGAAAGGCCAAATTCCGTCGTTTTGAAGCATGTTGCGCACCAAAAGAAAGTTTGGAGCGAACTGCGGAACACCACCTCCGTTACTTTCACCATTTGA